>JAVTVY010056351.1:0-30874 GCA_036873755.1 Hanleya hanleyi | reverse complement strand
AAGAATATCGACATCACAGCGAAGACACGTGTAAGACTATCGACATCACAGCGAAGATTATCAGAATCAGAGGGAAGATTATCGACACCCAAACCTACCGGGTAAGAATATCGACATCACAGCGAAGACACGTGTAAGACTATCGACTTCACAGTGAAGATTATCAGAATCAGAGGGAAGATTATCGACACCCAAACCTCACGGGTAAGAATATCGATATCATAGTGAAGACACGTATAAGACTATCGACATCACAGCGAAGATTATAAGAATCAGAGGGAATATTATCGACACCCAAACCTCACGGGTAAGAATATCGACATCACACCGAAGATTATCAGAATCAGAGGGAAGATTATCGACACCCAAACCTCACGGGTAAGAATATCGACATCATAGCGAAGACACGTGTAAGACTATCGACATCACAGCGAAGATTATCAGAATCAGAGGGAAGATTATCGACACCCAAACCTCACGGGTAAGAATATCGACATCACAGCGAAGGCACGTGTAAGACTATCGACATCACAGCGAAGATTATCAGAATCAGAGGGAAGATTATCGACACCCAAACCTCACGGGTAAGAATATCGACATCACAACGAAGACACGTGTAAGACTATCGACATCACAGCGAAGATTATCAGAATCAGAGGGAAGATTATCGACACCCAAACCTCACGGGTAAGAATATCGACATCACAGCGAGGACACGTGTAAGACTGTCGACATCACAGCGAAGATTATCAGAATCAGCGGGAAGATTATCGACACCCAAACCTCACGGGTAAGAATATCGACATCACAGCGAGGACACGTGTAAGACTATCGACATCACAGCGAAGACTACCAATAATTAAACAACACGTGTAAGACTGTTGACATCAGAGGAAAAATTATCGACATCACAGGTAAGTCACTGAAAACTATCGGCATCACATGGAAGATTATCGATATCAAACATATCAGGTAAATTCATCAACATCACAGGGAAGACTTGTCGGCATTACAGGGAAGATTATCGATACCCAAATATCACGGGTCAGACTATCAACATCACAGGGAATATGACGTCACAGGTAAGATTATCGATACTCAAGCATCACAGGGTAGACTACCGACAACAAAGGAAAGAATATCGGCATCACAGAAAAGATTATCGACAAGACACGGAAGAATATCGCCATCACAGGGAAGACTGTCGATATTACAGGGAAGACTATCAGCATCACAGGTAAAACTATCGGCATCACAGGGTAGATTATCGATATCCAAATGTCACGGGTAAGACAATCGATATCACAGGGAAGGCTATTGACATCGTAGGAAACACTATCGGCATCACAGGGAAGACTATCGACATCACAGGGAAGACTATCGACATCACAGGGAAGAATATCGATATCCAAATGTCACGGGTAAGACAATCGATATCACAGGGAAGGCTATTGACAACGTAGGGAACGCTATCGGCATCACAGGGAAGACTATCGACATCACGTGGAAGACTATCGGCATCACAGGGAAGGCTATCCACATCACAGAGATGATTATCGATATCGCAGGGAAGATTATCGATACATGAACATAAAGGGGAAGACTATCGACATCGCAGGCAAGACTATCAAGATCACAGGGAAAACTATCAAGATCACAGGTAAGATTATCAACATCACCGGGAAGATTATCTCCATCACAGGTAAAACTATCAACATCAAAGATAGAGGGAGGGATAGAGAGAATGAAGATTTAACCTCGCGTTCAGCAATATTTCTGCCACATGGCAACGATCAAACCAAATTCTAAGTATTTAAGTTAATAACGTAGTAATCTAATGCATTAAAACATGCACATTAATTAAAATAATATTTATAATAAAATTTATCCTAAAATACTATTTTTTTTACACGACTAAAAGATCTTTCAAAGTAGATGCTCGATAAGAAAGCATCGCTTACAATCTAAAGACTCTCGATACACACACCCCAGAGAGAAGACTACCGACATCACAGGTAAGATTATCGTCATCACTTGGAAGCCTATCGTCATCTAATGAAAGACTATCGATATCACAGGGAAGACTATCGACATGACATGGAAGACTCGACATCACTTGGAAGACTATCCATGTCACAGGTAAGAATATCGGCATCAATTGGAAGACAATCAGCAAAACATGGAAGACAATCGGTATCACAGGGAAGACTATCGACATCACACGGAAGACAATCGACATTACAGAGAAGAATATCGATATCACAGGGAAGACTATCGACATCACTTGAAAGACTATCGACATTACAGATAAGATTATCGACATCAGAGGGAAAATGATCGACATTACAGGGAAGAATATCGATATCCCAAGGTAGACTGTCGATATCACAGGGTAGATTATCGACATCACTTGGAAGTCTATCGACATTACAGGGAAGAATATCCATATCACAGGGAAGATTATCGACATCACTTGGAAGACTATCGACATTACAGGGAAGAATATCGATATCACAGGGAAGAATATCGATATCACAGGGTAGACCATCGACATCATTTGGAAGATTATCGACATTACAGGGAACATTATCGATATCACAGGGAAGAATATCGATATCACAGGGTAGACTATCGACATCAGAGGGAAGATGATCGACATTACAGGGAAGAATATCGATATCCCAAGGTAGACTGTCGATATCACAGGGTAGACTATCGACATCACTTGGAAGTCTATCGACATTACAGGGAAGAATATCCATATCACAGGGAAGATTATCGACATCACTTGGAAGACTATCGACATTACAGGGAAGAATATCGATATCACAGGGAAGAATATCGATACCACAGGGTAGACTATCGACATCAGAGGGAAGATGATCGACATTACATGGAAGAATATCGATATCCCAAACTAGACTATCGATATCACAGGGGAGACTATCGACATCACTTGGAAGACTATCGACCTTACAGGGAAGAATTTCTTATTCTTTCTTTCTAATATTTAACCTTTGGATTTATTTATGTTATGTGAAATAATCTTCAGTGATATTTAGTTAATAAATATAGATATAACCGTGTATACACATTTCTGCATTCACTGCTACAACCCTTATTGCAGGACACTCATAACATGTCCAAGTCACCGTGACTGAATGGGTTTATTTTCATGGGTCAGCAATACTTCCCATGTATAAAAAACGAGGGAATCTTCATGTGTATTTTCCTGAACTGTTCTCCTTATATTTAAGAATCATTATAGTTCTCACTATGAACAGTAATGTACCATTCAACAAGTCGAAGTGTGAGTGTTGTCACAAGAATACGCGTTCAGGCCAGACCAGAAAAATATCTGGTTCACACTTAGAGTGGGTAAAACGCAGAAGTGACTTTGAAGTCAACACTGAGGGTAGATTTGAAATCTACGAATGATGATACCATCGAAGCGCCTACAGCCGTAGCCGATGACCAGCCCGAGGCGGGGTCAAGTTCCCGTTGTGTCATACTACCAGATATTCTACGGCAAGTTCGATTTGCAACATTACAATGACGTAGCTCGTTAAAAGAAATTACTTTTGAAACAGCAATAATTTCACATAATCGCAAATTATTTAACTAAAAGACGGTTGCGAGTTAATATATGATACATTGAGTAATAACTAATCCTTTTGTATTGTTTGAAAATGGGGTAAAAATGGAATTTCGACCGAAGTTACTGACCGAAACAAATAATTCTGTACGACTGGCCTACAAAAACGTTATTGTCGAGGAAACCTGTTCATTTAAAAATAGAACGCACCAAAATAGCACAGAGTCGACTGTGCATTTGACGTCATAAAGGGCAGCTGACCCGGACTGGATAATAGATTTTGGCCTACACACGCCAGTGTCCGAGGGAGTTATTCTCGGGTAACCATCACACATTCTTTGTCTCGTGACTTATTTTGGTATTTTAAAGCATTTTATATGTGAAATTTTCTCTTGTAACAATAATATGACACTTCGAATCAAAGCTTTAGTGCAACACAATTTATCAGGAACTCTGATTATCTGTAAGAACCAAGAATGGTTTTGATTTGGGGTGTCATAGTTTTGCTGCAAGTTTTGCAACAAATTTTGATCAATTATATCTCCATTTTTATACAACCGATTATCGCAATTTGTCCGAGGCTGCTATTTCAGTATGTAAACTTCAATTGAAAGATATGATTCTGTAGGTTTTGGATTGCAGAACAAATCAGATTCATTACTATCACATACAAAGGAGTTTTCCCATGTTAAAGTCACATATCCTTTCTGAAATTGTCGTTCAGTCGGATTAATATGTTTCTTGTGTATTAATTTTTTCCTCGTTCCATCTTATCAATGTTTGCAAAAATAAGTAGTTTTATACGAGATTATTATGAATACAAACATAAACCTGATAGATATATTTGAAGTAAAAAATTGAAGACCAGGAAGATAATTTTTGGAGATAGAAATGTCTATACAGCAATTACACACAATTTTTTACTTTTTCCCAGACTCAGAAGTTGCTAGTGTGAAACGCGAAATCAAAGATTATTTTTAATTGTTCGAATCCATACATTTACAAAAAAATTAGAACATATCTGGTCCCATTCTATGCAATCAAAATAGTAAACAAGAAACTAAGGAGGTGTAAACATTTTCTGTGAGAGTAGTATCTAGACATTTTAAAAATTCGCATGTCGCATTCAAATCAAAGTATGTGTGATGTTTATAGATGAAACACTACTTTGTGTGACGATAATAAAGTATGTATGACGTTTATAGAAGAAACACTATTTTGTGTGTGACGGTAATAAAGCTGATTTTTCTTCGAGTTCATAAACTGAAAAAAGTACCATTTTATGATTAAATATATGTAACCTGGTCTATATTTGCGTATGCAATATAAATATGACACCTCCAGTCAATACCGAAGTTGGTTCTCTATATATTGTGTTAAAATATAATTTTAGTTTGCAGTGTCCAATTCTCGCTACAATCTTACAATCAAAAAGCGAAGGTGATCATGTGGTGTTTACCAGAGAACAATCCACCTCGCTGTTTCTGTCACGTGGCCATAAAATAGTCAGCTCAATTCCGCACAAAAAGATATGTTTAACAATACAGAATAAGTGATGTAAAAACGAGACGTTTGAATTCGTATTTTTTTTATATATTTTTTTATTTTTATTTTTTACCTTTTTCGTATAAATTATGGTAGAGAATTATTTTTATACATTTCCAAGCAAAATTTTGATATATCTAAAATATGACATCCCAGCCAGAATAATATATTGATGAAAACGGCCCAACGGATATGGCGATGTGGAAATCATTGGATATAGTATTGGTTGGATCAGAGACCGATTAGTACCCCCCCCCCCCGTCCCCCTATAATGCCCGTGGTTGGATGTGTCATATTTTAGAATATATAAACTAAAGTGAATTAGAAAATGCGAAAAACAATCGAAATATTCCGTCAATTGCTCATGTCAGCTTTGACTATGAGAATTTAGAGTATATAACTTGGGTACCGTATTTTCTTTCTAAGAAAAAGCCGGTGTGATGCGGAATTGAGAAAATTTATGATTTGTTGCAAAATTGTAACAGCTGGAGATAAATACTCGGGTAAATCCCAGACCAGTTTACAACACTGGTGATAAAATATTTTGAGAACTTCACATTGAATAATCAGCTTGCATAATCCACACTGTATCGCACAATGTCACATGTATAGCGGAATTAAAACAAAAGAACATACTTCATTTCGTATTCAGCTCACAGTAAAAGGTTAACATGAAAATAAATAAATAGTGGTTTAATCATTCGATAGTTTGACTATTTCTCCCTTCTACCGTGTACTCCTTTTCCTTTCCCCTATTTACCTCGACCTTGTGCGAAATTAACTTGTGAATTATGCGAACCACATAGCAAAGATGATGAAGTCAACATTAAGGGTACTTACCTTCGCCTAGATACATTCCAATGGGCTCCGTGGTCCTGTTCTCCCTCCATACCTGACATCTCTTGTTCGACGGTGTATCTGGATACCAGCCGCAAACGTTAACGATGAGGATTTTCTCGCAACCGGGAAGATGCAGCAGTGGAGTTCTGAGTTCGGTACAAATGTCTTTTCTTTGTCGGGCCAACAAACTACAGGCACAACTCAGGGACTGTAACACACAGGAATCAGCAATAACAAATATCTTGGAACAATTGATACAGTTTGTTCATAAAATTGGCGTCAATCGGTCGAAATGGTCGTCGAGTGTCAAGTCCACAGCGTAAAGATGCAGCAAATATCGGTGTTCTATTCACTACCGTCAACAAAATCCAGTTTTCACAGAAAACAGTCGACTTCGTCCTTCTTTTCACAGCGTGCTTCTTTTCAAAGGAATCAAATGGTTGTATTGGAGACCTTGACTTCTACAGCGATATAATAGTGCTATTGTAAGTCTACCAAGAACAAAGTTGGAATTTCTGCAGCAATACGCAAACAGGGTGTTGAGGGTTGACAGACCGCTGTAGATATCTGACGAGCGGAGAGGACACAACCCATTTTATGCCTGAAATAACAGCTCCCAGAGGAGCACAACTCCAGCTAAGCCTATATACACAGCTTAGTGTACGAGGCCGCATTGATGATGTCGAATTCTTAATATATTCGACATTTCATTTCACCAAGTATACAGTGCCCATGCGCAGTGCTACGGAATCATATTGGAATCTCCACAATTTGTAAGCTGCAAGTGCCAGGTCCGAAATTCATTAAATCGCTTTCAACCATATAAGGACTTCTCTCCTCCATAATTGAAATATCTTAATCAATCGACAATAAGAAAACCTCAATCTGGGCAGGTATCAATATCTTAATCAATCGACAATAGGAAAACCTCAATCTGGACAGGTATCAATATCTTAATCAATCGACAATAAGAAAACCTCAATCTGGGCAGGTATCAATATCTTAATCAATCAACAATAGGAAAACCTCAACCTGGGCAGGTATCAATATCTTAATCAATCGACAATAGGAAAACCTCAATCTGAGCAGGTATCAATGTCTTAATCAATCGACAATAGGAAAACCTCAATCTAAGCAGGTATCAATGTCTTAATCAATCGACAATAGAAAAACCTTAATCTCAGCAGCTATCAAGATCGAAATGTATGTAAATACAAACTAGTGTGCATGTACAATCCTCATAGCGGTATCCCTCAACCCTACCTTGGGGGGGAGGGGGGTGGTATTCCCCTTCCACAGTCACTTTTGTTATTCTTGAGACTATAGCTGGTACTTGCCACTCCGTGCCCTGATGTCACAGTAATGTCATTCAAAAAAAAAGAAGTCCTACTTTTCGAATGTTTGATGTATGCAATTGTCTTCTCAAATGTGCCTAATATATGTAAACTCCATGTACTAAATACGTGTAATCCTCCGGTGTGAAACACACAAAAAAAACTTTTACCGCTTTCATCAGCGGAAAAGAAAATCCTTTGAACAAAACTGACGAGAACATCACATCTCTTGCCCACCGCTCCACAAGACCACCCCTGAAGAAAATCGAATCGACATCATTTGAAAGACTATCGACATCACTTGGAAGACTATCGACATTACAGGGAAGAATATCGATATCACAGGGTAGACTATCGACACCACAGGAAAGAATATCGATATAACAAGGTAGAACATCGACACCAGAGGGAAGACTATCGACATCCCTTGGAAGACTATCGACATCACTTGGAAGACTATCGACATTACAGGGAAGAATATCGATATCACAGGGTAGACTATCGACATCAGAGGGAAGATGATCGACATTACAGGGAAGAATATCGATATCGCAAGGTAAAACATCGACACCAGAGGCAAGGCTATCGACATCCCTTGGAAGACTATCGATATCACAGAGAAGACCATCGATACCCAAACACCAGAGGACACGAGTTACCTATAAATTAGTTACCATAGTTATTGAAGAGTTACTTACAAATTAATCAAAATAAATTTCGCATGGAAATGAATCGACAACTTGAATGAAAGATTCGCGATAAATTGGCAAAGAATCAATATCAAAAAAGTTAATATTAATAACCCCCGAGTTATTCAATAGTTAGACACATGATATTTCTCTTGTTTACTAACTTGTAGGATATAAAGAGGTATTTTACTATCATAGGTTTATTGAAAAAAAATTCAAAAAAAAAAAAAAAAAAATCCAAATTTGTTTTATTGTAAATTTCGTCTCACGAGATTAGATCACCGGTATCCGTGATAGGATCGAAACAAGACCAAAAAAGTTATTCAACGGTGTATTTTAAAAGTATATGTGGGACGTTTCTGGACTTCCCCAAAGAGGGCAGATCACAAGCAAAGTTGATGCAAAATACATGTATGGATGGGCGGCTGGGCGAGTGTGACAGCGGCGGGTTTGGCGGTGGGGGGTGTTGTCAAACCATGGTGCAGGTCTGCATACCCTTTATGCTTTATCAGATGAGCCATGACAAGGGTTGATGGCCGGGAGGGAGAGGAGGGGGGAGGGGTTAACACTTAATATAACAAGTTAATAAATGGAGTTGGGTGGGAGTTTCTGATAACAACTACACTACAAGGATGGAAACTGAGCTACATACAAACTGTCAATCTGTCATGTCCTCCATCCCCACGCACCTGATTAAGCTCCGTCTACTGACAGGTTATGGCCTGCGATTGGCTGCCCGGTTTTCTCAAGCGACCTGCACTTGCATGATCCTACCTGCATGGGATACACGGCATGTACGTGCATATATGTGCTGAGTGACAGAACGAGTAGGCGGAGCTTACTTAGATGTGTGGTGATGTATCGAAAGATCAACTTAAGTAATTAGTTTTCAGAGCAATTATTTAGAATGCAATAATAAACCCGATAGAAACATCTGAAGAACACAAGAATAACTTTTGGAGTCGTGTAGATGTATGAAAGATAAGTGACACCAAGAAAAAAATCATTTGTGAGTAACGTTAAGAGTCTTTTTTTTGTCACTCCAAGACCGGCATAATTATATTTTTATTGCGGTTTACATACTACAACTTCAACCCCGAAACATTGGGATGGGCAACTGTGCGAAAATGTGTCTCATGACTTATTTTGGTATTTTAAAGGCATTTTATATGGGAAATTTTCTCTTGTAACAATGATATGTCACTTCAACCCAAAACTTTAATGTAACACAATTTATCAGGAACTTTGATTATCTGTTAGAACCAAGAATAGTTTTTATTTAAGGTGTGGTGTTTTTGCTGCAAGAGAACGCCCTAAAAAAATACCAATTAAATAGGTCAGGGAACAAATTTTGATCAATTATATCTCCATTTATAATAATCGCAATTTGTCCGAGGCTGCTATTTCAATATGTAAACTCAACGAAAGTTATTATTCGGTATGTTTTGGATCGCAGAACAAATCAGATTCATTACTATCACATACAAAGGAGTTTTCTCATGTTAACGTCACATATCCTTTCTGAAATTTTCGTTCAGTCGGATTAATATGATGTTTCTCGTGTTTTAATTTTTTCCTCGTTCCATCTTATCAATGTTTGCAAAAATAAGTAGTTTTAAGCTCGATTATTTTGAATACAAACATAAACCTGATAGATATATATAGGAAGAAATTGAAGTGGTTTAGATCGCCGACATACAGTGCTGGCGATCAGGTGCCTAACTCTGAGGTCGGTGGTTCGAATCCCGCACGGGACTCGACCAAATTTTCAGCACTAGAATTCGTGCTATTCCAAGATATTTTGTGTGTGACGGTAATAAAGCTGATTTTTCTTCGAGTTCATAAACTGAAAAAAGTACCATTTTATGATTAAATATATGTAACCTGGTCTATATTTGCGTATGCAATATAAATATGCCACCTCCAGTCAATACCGAAGTTGGTTCTCTATATATTGTGTTAAAATATAATTTTGGTTTGAGGTGTACAATTCTCGTTTCAATCTTGCAATCAAAAAGCGAAGGTGATTATGTGGTGTTTACCAGAGAACAATCCACCTCGCTGTTTCTGTCACGTGGCCATAAAATAATCAGCTCAATTCCGCACAAAAAAAATCTATTTAACAATACAGAAAAAAATACTCAAGTTACATTTATTAAATTCTCTCGGTCAAAAGTGACGTATAAAAACGAAACGTTTGAATTCGTATTTTATATATATGTATATTTTTTTTAATATATTTTTTAACCTTTTTTGTATAAATATAGAGAAGCATTTTTATACATTTCCAATCAAAATTTGATAAATCTGAAATATGACCTCCAAACCACGGGAGAATAATATATTGATGAAAACGGCCCAACAGATAGGGTGATGTGGAAATCATCGAATATAGTTTCGGCTGGATCAGAGACCGATTATTACTCCCCAATAATGCCCATGGTTGGATGTGTCATATTTTAGATTATCCAAACTAAAGTGAATACGAAAATTAAAAAAAACAATCGAAATATTCGCCAGCCGCTTATGCCAGCTTTGACTATGAGAATTTAGAGTACGGTATATAACTTCGGTATTTTATTGGGTGCAATGCGGAATTGGGGAAATTTATGATTTGTTTCAAAATTGTAACTGCTGGAGATATATACTCGAGTAAATCCCAGACCAGTTTACAACACTTGTGATAAGATATATTGGGAACTTCACATGGAATAATCAGCTTGTATAATCCACATTGTATCGCACAATATCACATTAAAAAAACCTCAAATGTAAAAGGTTAACACGAAAATAAATAAATAGTGGTTTAATCATTCGATAGTTTGACTATTTCTGCATTCTACCGTTCACTCCTTTCTTTCCCCTACTCTCTAAAATAATTAGATTGAAAATTCAATCGATCAATTCGAATTTTTGATCAATCTATTCCATTGAATATTCAATCTATTAGATGAAAATTTCATTCTAGTATAGATTGAATTTTCTGTCTACAACAGATTCATTTTATCCTTTTCAATCTATTAGATTGAATATTTTCAGTCGAATAATAGATTGGTCACTAATTTCAATCTGATAGATTGAATTTCAATCTAATTATTTTAGAGAGTATTTACCTCGACCTTGTGCGAAATTAACTGTGTGAATTATGCGAACCACATAGCCAAGATGATGAAGCCAACATTAAGGGTACTTACCTTCGCCTAGATACATTCCAATGAGCTCCGTGGTCCTGTTCTCCCTCCATACCTGACATCTCTTGTTCAACGGTGTATCTGGATACCAGCCGCAAACGTTAACGATGAGGATTTTCTCGCAACCGGGAAGATGCAGCGGTGGTGTTCTGAGTTCGGTACAAATGTATTTTCTTTGTCGGGCGAACAAACTACAAGCACAACTCAGGGACTGTAACACACAGGAATCAGCAATAACAAATATCTCGAAACAATTGATAGAGTTTGTTCATGAAATTGGCGTCAATCGGTCGAAATGGACATCAAGTCTCAAATCTACAGCGTAAAGATGCAGCAAATATCGGTGTTCTATTCACTACTGTTAACAAAATCCAGTTTTCACAGAAAACAGTCGATTTCGTCCCTCTTTTCACAGCGTACTTCTTTTCGAAGAAATCAGTGGTTGTATTGGAGACCTTGACTTCTACAGCGATATAATAGTGCTATTGTAAGTCTACCAAGAACAAGGTTGGAATTCCTGCAGCAATACGCAAACGGGATGATGAGGGTTGACAGACCGCTGTAGATATCTAACGAGCGGAGAGAACTCAATCCATTTTATGTCTGAAATAACAGCTCCCAGAGGAGCACCACTCCAGCCCATCCTACACAGTTTAATGTACGACGCTCCATTGATGATGTCGGAAAATTTCTAATATATTCGACATTTCATTTCACCAAGTACAATGCGCGTGCGAAGTGCTATGTAATCATATTGGAATCTCCACAATTTGTGAGCTACACGCGTCAGGTTCGACATCCAGTAAATAGCTTTCAACCATATAAGGAATTCTCTCCTCCATAACTGAAATATCTTAATCAATCGACAATAGGAAAACCTCAATCTGGGCAGGTATCAATATCTTAATCAATCGACAATAGGAATACCTCAATCTAAGTAGGTATCAATATCTTACTCAATAGAAAATAAGAAAATCTCAATCTGGGCAGGTGTCAATATCTTAATCAATCGACAATAGGAAAACCTCAATCTGGGCAGGTGTCAATATCTTAATCAATCGACAATAGGAAAACCTCAATCTGGGCAGGTATCAATATCTTAATCAATCGACAATAGGAAAACCTCAATCTGGGCAGGTGTCAATATATTAATCAATCGACAATAGGAAAACCTCGATCTGGGCAGGTATCAATATCTTTATCAATCGACAATAGGAAAACCTCAATCTGGGCAGTTGTCAATATCCTAATCAATCGACAATAGGAAAACCTCAATCTGGGCAGGTATCAATATCTCAATCAATGGACAATAGGAAAACCTCAATCTGAACAGGTGTCAATATCTTAATCAATCGACAATAGGAAAACCTCAATCTGAAACTTGCCACTCCGTGCCCTGATGTCAGTCATTTAAAAAAAAACATTTCGACCGATTTTTTCCAGTCCGAATTTTCGAAAGTTTTATGAATGCAATTTTCTTCTCAAATGAGCCTAATATATCTAAACTTCATGTTCTAAATACGTGTAATCATCCGGAGTGAAATATTAAAAAAAAGCTTTCTCAGCGGAAAAGGAAAACCTTTGCACACAATTGACGGGAACATCACATCTCTTGCTCCCTCCCCCTCCCCCCCTCCTCCGGCTCCACAAGACCACCATATGGAATTTACCCATGATTCCTGAGATAAACAGGCACCGAATGACCACAATAAGATAAGCTACAAGGCACAGATTATATTGTAGGCCTACCCACAGGGGCTCGTTACCGTTGTTAATTGGTTAAACAGGTTGATTATAGGGGGGTGGGGGTCGAGGTCGGTAATAAAAACAGGGGCTCGTTACCGTTGTTAATTGGTTAAACAGGGTGATTATAGGGGGTGGGGGTCGAGGTCTGTAATAAAAGAGGCCTCGACCCCCCTATAATCAACCTATTTAACCAATTAACAACGGTAACGAGCCCCTGTGGGCCTACCTGTCCCTCTTGTCAAGTCGGCGACAAAGGTAAAAGTGTGTTGGTTCTTTCGAACTATCGGTGGTTTCCTTCAAAATCCAAAGAAGTTGTTACCCGATACCGTGTATCCATTACAGCTTCATATATCCGCTCTGCCATTTCTGAGTGGATATTTACGATGCGAACCGATTTACACTCTAAAAAACTTCCCATAAATTACCTTAAATAGTAGGCCTGAAGAACCGAAGTAGTAGATAAAGGACATCTGGGCGCATACTGACCTACTCCTGTGGTCTCATGTGGTGCTCACGTGGTGCTTCCGTGACGATCACGTGATCATAGAGGCCACTATAGTTCTGTCACTTGACCGGACATTCCAGGAGATTCTCGGACATTGCCTAACATTTCAGCAGAATCTACCCCCGCGTATTTGAAGTCTCGGGACTATTTTTTGCCCGCTGAAGCTTCTCGCCGCGATCGCATCACGGCCGAACCGCACCACCCCGAAGGAATACATGCCCCGGGGTCAATACCGGTCAAGTGACGGAACTATAGGGGCCTTGACCTTTATGATCACGTGATCGTCACGTGTGCACCACGTGACACCACAAAAGTAGGTCAATATGCACCCAGATGTCCTGTATCTACCACTAACCGAGCCACTCATGCGGATCTACAAATTGATGTCTGAAATTACCACCACGATATATGATTTTGGTACAGCTAAGTAGTATTAAAGGATGATATTCGGTCGTATTCAGGGGTGATAACTCTTTTGGCCTAATTCATGTTTATCTTCCCTGATTCGAACATTTTCGCCCCTAAATACGACCGAAGTTTCCCTTCAGTTAGTTCAATGTTAATTGATATCGCACCAGTCATTTTCGTTGACGTCACGTCCGGATCAAAGGTTAAGCCCCTTGATAAATAGGCCTCCAGATCCCAGTTCATTTAATCTCAAATAACTCAATTGATGTCTGCTACCCGGTGTGCAGTGTTACCTATACGTACAGATGTAATAAGAGAGATAGAGAATTACGGTTTAACGTCGCCTTCCAGATGTAATAATATATATTAATACGCAGCTGCATGTTAATTATTATGTTCGCAATTGTTTCTAATCCTATTCACTGTATGTATGTTGTCTGTCATCTTGTTATTGTACATGTATGTGTAATATATCTGTCGGGAGAGGCGTTCAAATAGGCTTTGCCTGTTCGCCGACTCCTGTTTTTAAATCAATTGACATTTCCGGGAATGCACGTTTGGATTAGGAGTATTGGGATTGAAATTTTTTTCTTATGAATTTTACTATGTGGTGAGGTTACTTGAGGTTTCACGCTGTAGAATACAATGGAACGGGTCTCGTGGTCATTGGGTGAATTTCGCTGAAAAGTCATCGTGCGCATGCGCAGTGGTGGGATTGACGTTTTGGGATCGAAGTGGAGTATCCGTGGTCCGAATTGGTCGGGTTGAGGTGTCCGTGTGTAGCACACGTAGGGGAGTTTCAAAGTGGATGAGTGTAGAGTGAAAGTCAGGCTATGGCGCGTATCCGCAACCGCGGAGTATTATAGGAAGGGCATTGGAATGGACATTTTGAGGTAGACATAGACCAATATTGTTCCGAATGGGTCGTATGAGATATCAATGTGCAGCACACATGGGGGAGCGTTCGAGAGATCTGGTGTGTAGCAAAAATACCGTCAATCTGTGCAAGAGCAGACAGGGAATTGTGGAAAAGGGGCATTGGAATGGACGTTTTGGGGTTGAGATGGACCAGTGTTAGGCCGATTGGGTAGTATGGAGTGTCCTGTTCAAGCATTCGTGGGGGAGCGTCCGACTGAATATGGTAGAAATAAAGTCTTTGCGCATTCGCAGTGGAAAAGGCATAATGGTGTGGAAGTTTTGGAGTCGAGATGTACAAATATTGCTCCGAATGAGTCGTGCGAGGTGTACTTTTTGTTTGATCGTCGCTATATGGCTGAAATATTGCTGAACGCGGCGTTAAACCTTGATTCTCTACCTCTCCTAGTGAAGTATTCGCGAAGTGGATTCAAACTGGAAGAGACACGTACCTGCGCACTCAGGGAGTAGAAGAGAAAGCAGAGTTTCGGGAGTACAAATTAGCGTGTTTTGAGAGATGGGGCCATGTTCACTCTGGCTACCTGGTAGCCACCTCAGCGTATGTGTGCAGGTGTGTGAGGAGGAGTAGGAATGATGTTGAGAGCCATATCCATTCGTTTGTAAACCATTAGCCTCAGGCTGTATCCGCACATGGGTGGTGTCATATTGAAGCTCTTGCCAGTTAGAACCAGACTGGTAGTGATACACCTGCGCATGCGCATCGGGGAGTAGTAGATAAAGGATAGTCTCGGAGGTGCTGACTATGCCCCAGACACTCCAAGGTTATATAAATAGCGATATTTTCAGTGAGAGAAATAAAGCCTTAATGCCTATCTTAACGCCCTAACATACCACCTTGATGTCACGAAGCGTACAGAAGAAGGAAGTTATGGTCAACTTGTTCACAAGTTTTCATATAGTTCATTATCTCCAATGTTATATCATAATCAAGCTGGGGGAGCCGCGCTGGGTATTTTTACAACTGAAGTATGCTCTTGTCCAATCAGCAGGCGTCATTTGACGTTGCATCCGTCATAATCGTTCTTGCCCGCTAATTGTATTCTCGGCTGCTCTTCTCCAATTGAAAACCACCATTTGGTGTTGAGCCAACCTTCGGTCATGTTCGCTCTGACCCATTTGTTCTAATCGTCATCGGGCAGGCTAGAATACTGTAATGGCGACATTATTATTATTTTTTTTTATATAACCAAGTTAGTTTATTACTATATTCTTTATTATTATATTGTGTTACATACAAATATATGTTACTAGTTTTATATTATATATTTATCATATTTCATATTTCATTTAACCATATTTACTAATGCTGTACATACGTTTGAAGGGCCACAATGTAAACTAGCTCCCCTGGCGCTAATTGTGTGCAACCCTTGCAAAATAAAGGATTTATTATTATTATTATTATTATTCTGGAACAGCTGTTTGCGCATTTTGATCGCAGGGCCTCGGTGGGTGGTTGCCCCATATCCTCTTCCAAGTGACGCTTGGTCTTCATGATGGACATGTGCGAAAAGTCGCCTTCCATTTCGACCGGTAGCAGATCTCCATGGATGTTTTCCTGGTGCAGCAAAAGACACAGACAGGACCCTTACATGGTGCAATAAAGACAATTGATATTACAGTGCTAGACATCACATTATCAAGTTTCTGTTGCTTTTCAGCAAAATGCATTGAAGCAAGAGGGACACGTCCAATGGAGAAACGCATCAACCGCCATGGAAAAAATATAGCATTATGACTGCTTATTAGGCCGCGGGCCCGTGCATCAAAATGGTCGCCCCGTTTGCACCTCGAACTGACTAATTTCTGACTATACAGTACGAAAGGCTAGGAATCTGATTAAAACTCAGACTTATTAACCGCTCCTCTATCGGATATGTCGCTAATTAAGATCTGAGACAGTCTGTATCTTAAATCTATCGCGCATGTCAGACAGGATATTTCTGCGCCTCGTTCACTACGGGAATAATCGGATAGGCACATATTCGTCCGTTAAAGTTGGACTGTGATTAGTCGCCTGTCTGACATGCGCGACAGATTTGAGATACAGACTGTCCCAGATCTTAATGTCTGATACAGGAGCGGTTATTAAGTCTGAGTTTTAATCAGATTGGAAAGGGTAGGGTATGCGGGTCATTCCAGTGGTGGCACGTCAAAAATCCGTGTGGGCATAGAGTAGCTACAGTGATTTTGCTGCGAGCGGCGGTGACACTAATTTTGTGTAAATATATGGAGGTAGGGGAAAATGTGACCATTTGTGCTTAACTGGGCAGTGTGATTAAAATAAGACCTATCATGCCGCTCCGCTAGTTGGTCTGAAGGAAAGCATATGGAGGTCATGTCCAGCGACCTCCAAGTTAGAAATAGCGAACCAATCAAGGCAAAGTTCACAGTGGGCTCAATTGATTCACGATCGCAGTCGAGGCCAGACGACTGTCACCGAGACTTCGGGAAATTTGAATGTAGTCACATACCCCCATACCATTACAGGCAATTGACTAATGACGATAAAGCGAGGTCTTATCAGTGGGATTTTGATGCCGGTACAAATAAGAGAAAGGATAGTCTCGGGGGTGCTGTCTATGCCCCAGACACTCCAAGATTATATAAACAGCAATATTTGCGGCGAGAGAAACAAAGCCTTAATGCCTATCTTAACGCCTTAACGCCCTAACATACCACCTTGATGTCACGAGGCGGACAAAAGAAGGAAGTTAGGGTCTACTTGTTCACAAGTTTTCATATAGTCTATTCTCTCCAATGTTACATCATAATCAAGCTGGGGGAGCCGCGTTGGATATTTTTACATCTGAAGTATGCTCTTGTCCAATCAGCAGGCGTCATTTGACGCTGCATCTGTCATATTCGTTCTTGCCCGCTAAATGTATTCTCGGCTGCTCTTGTCCAATTGGAAACTCCATTTGCTGTTGAGCCAGCCTCCGACCATGTTCGCTCTGACCGATTTGTTCTAATCATCGTCGGGTAGGCCAGGATACTGTAATGGCGACATGTCCTGGAACAGCTGTTTAGGCTTTGTGATCGTAGGGCCCCATATCCTCTTCCAAGTGACGCTTGGTTTTCATTATGGACATGTACGAGGAGCCGCCTTCCATTTCGAGCGGTAGCAGGTTATACCGTTCACAGATCTCCATGGCTGTTTTCCTGATGCAGGGGCACATTTTGGATGTATGCCTGTTGTAAGTTATCATGTCGGGCGTCTTCGATCGCCTCAGGATGAGTATCAATAGCTTATAATACGATCCCAGAAGGTAGCTTCTTCTTCGATCAGATTTCTCTGGAACGTAGGTTGATTATCTGAGGTCAAACTCTCCGTATCAGTAGATAGACTCTCAACAGTCTCTGTTACGTTAAGCGTCGAGGGACTCTTAGAATCAGCAATTATACTCTCAGCATCTGCCTCCATGGGCTCCGCGGTGCCTTCGATTCCATGTATATTCTTCTGTTATAACATCATATCGTAATGTCTGCGGAACGTGCGTTCGTACTCAGGATATGTATAAGTGTTCGTACTCTGTGTACGAGTTGTCGCAGCTTTTCCATCATAGCTCTCTGGATTTGTATCTAATACCGCTTATACCGGTGCTAGGGGCCGTGTGGTCATATCATCCAAGTTGCCACATGAACAGGTACAATAAAAGCGTAGGCTACCTGAGATACAACACTTACCACGAATCGTTAGATTTTTGGTGTGTGCTTTAGAATAGGTTAATCGAAAGCCTATACTGTGAAGTCATGTGGCTCTGTCAGTATGTCGGCACCTCTTCCCACTTCCCTTTTATGTGTTGTAACTCTTGCTGATGGTTGAACGTCAACTGTGCATGTTTTGGGGAGACGGAATGACCACAATACGATAAACTAAAAAGTCGGGTGGGTCAGACTTAATTTTTTGTCGTTCCGAAGATGGAGGAGAAAGTTTGGTTTTGGGCACAATTTCCCTCCCCCATCCCCCGGCATGGCAGGGTTAAGGATTTCGCATGTAGTCGTATTCATAAGAGAAAGATACTGTACTGTGTGCACAATTTGTAATCACTGGAACACCTCTGTGCTGTTAGTGTAGATGGTGGGGGGGGGCGTGTTTCCCATAGATACTAAGGATCCAAGCAAACGAAGACAAACTCCATCAATTACATGCTTTATAGGCCCTGGAGTGAGTGAGTGAGTGAGTGAATGGGTAAATAGAATTTAACGCTGCTTTCAACAATATTTCAGCTATATCGCGAAGAACCAACTAAGCACCATCCAGCCAAGTTGCGTTCCTGTCCTATCTATACCCGACCTATAAAGCAGGTCAGAACAAGACACAGACAGGACGCTTACACGGTGCAATAATGACAAATGATATTACAGTAATAGATATCACATTATCAAGTTTCTGTTGCTTCTCAGCAAAATGCATTGAAGCAACAGGGACCCGTGCCCACCGGACACGTCTGATGGAGAAACGCCTAAACAGCCATGGAACAAAATATAGCATTATGGCAAATGGTCATCCCGTTTGCACATCGAGCTGACCAATTTCTGACTATACTGTATGAAAGGCTAGCAATCTGATTAAAACTCAGACTTATTAAACGCTCCTCTATCGGACATGTCGCTAATTAAGATCTGAGACAGTCTGTATCTTAAATCTATCGCGCATGTCAGACTGGCCACCAATCACAGTCCAACTTCAACGGGCGAATAGGTGCCTAATGACTTCGTCCTTTCAACATCGTCAAATCTGCGACTACTGTAACAAACTGTATATGGATGGAAAGATCAATCTGTGCCCTACCGAAATAAGGGACTTGCCAATTTTTTTTAGACATAATGTCATAATAACCTCATAAAATACATTCATTTTCACCTATGTTTAGTTCAGTTGAATATCTTACAAAAAGAATAGGGCGAAAAAGTCACTCATTCTAGAATAAGGCATCTCGATAGTATTGTACTCAAAACAATGGTCAAGGTCTAACATAACAGAAGTCTAAGTGAACAGTGTTGCAGGAAAACAGCGAAATCGGAAAAACTAAATGGTCACCATTCATGAAATATATCACCATTACCAGCTGGTTCAATTGGGATAGAATCCTGTCATATGCTTCACTTGGCACATTTCGGAATCCCGAAATATCATGGTACATGTATCTACGAGAACGGCGTTGTAATTATCATAAAAAGTAGATAGAGAAAATAGGGTTCAGCGTCAGGTGATATAATCTTTCAAGACAAGATCATTGCTCACCATATAAGAGTGCAGTATAATAAAACTGCCATGAAGCCATAACAAAATAACGCGGATTCATCCAGGGTTTGGCATACATGATATGTAAGATTACTATGCCTTCGCAAAGTGTCACTAAGGTTGAAATCTGTGCAAAGTAATGTCATATCCTACCTCTATTGTATGAATACATACATGTCACTAGACCCTTCATGCTTTCCGAAACCAACATTTAATGACTGTACTGAATAAGTTGGGAAAAACAGGGCAGTTTATACTTATCTTATCTGTTGCTTTATTACACCATGTCTGGGAACATTACAGAGACCAACAATGGATAACCTAACAATATTAAAGCTTCTCCTCACACACCTCACACGACCCGTTCGGAGCAATATCGGCTCACCTCGACGCCAAAACGTTCATTACAATGCGCTTTTTTTCCACTGCACATGCGCAGTTTGACGGTATTTCCACTACACACCAGATCAGTCGGATGCTCCCGTATGAGTGTTACACATTAATACCTCGATAGACCCTTTCGGTCAATATTGATTCATCCCAAGACCAAAACGCACATTCCAATGCCCTTTCTATACTACTCCACGGCTGAGCATGCGCGCAATAACCTTACTTTCACTCCACAACCGTCCGGTCTAACACTCCCACAAACACGCATTCCCGTAGATGTCAACAAACTGAATGGGATTCTGGAGTTGCATTAATCAAGGGGCTTGACCTTTGACCCGGACACGGAAAATGACCGGTGCGATATCAATTAACATTGAAGTAACTAGAGGGGAAATTCGGTCGTATTCAGAAACGGAAAAGTTCGATTCAGGGGAGATAACCAGGAATTGGGTCAACAGAGTTATCGCCACTGAATACGACAGAACTTCACCTTCTATTTGCAAACTTCAATCTGAAAGTACAACAGGATGGTACTATAGATATCAATAACAATAAATATTTGTGGTCAAAAACAGTCGACTTTGCCTAATATCATCTTAGCTTGCTAAGGGCATTTCACGTTTCACTTGACACTACCATTAGATTATCGCTATGATTGGGCATGTATTTCCCGCGGCGCCACCACGAATATGTGGAGGGAGATAATCCTGTTAGAATATTGTTCCCAAAGCACCAAGTCACATGTCCACCCCATTTAACGAGCCATTGAAATTATATGTATTTAAATATTTGGATCTGGGCATCTCAGACATCGGACATGTTAGTTTCACTTGATTGCACGAGGCGCAAAACTGGGGGATTCTACGCAAGACCAAAACGGAGTTGTGCGAATTAGCTATTTTATTTCTCGCTCTAATGGAGCATGCTTCTTTGTTTTTCTTAAGAAAAATCATATAACAAACGGCCTAACATATTTGGAAAAAAAAACAAACTCGGCGGCAGTTCATAAGAAAATGGTATGCTTTTTATTTTGTGACGTGGGCACTTCGAGGCGAAAAAAGGGATCATTTCAATCGATCGCTTTCTGGAGGTGTGTCTTCGTGTTATGAATGTGATTGCGCCGATGTCGGATCTCACGGGACCAATCGGACGTGACCATTTTGGAAACGCTTTAACATACTCTGATATCACCCGTTACCACATGGCTGCACGTAGAAAATTCCACGTGTGATCGTGTAGACGAGCCACGGCCGCGGAGACCCTGTTCACTGTTAGAAGGATTGGGTCGAATCGACCCAAAAAATACTAGTCGAATTCGACCCAAAGATATTGGGTACAGACATGACGGACCCAAAGTTGTTGGGTCAAAAGTTTTGGGTTGATTTGACCCAAAATCATTGGGTCGGAATTTTTTGGGTCATTCCGACCCAATGAATTTGGGTCGTAATGACCTAAAATTATTGGGTCGATTTGACCCATATTCACTGGACAGCATTTTTTGGGTCGTAATCGACATGGATATTTTGGGTCGCCCTCCGCTGAATTCAAGCAAAAAATTGGCATTTCAAGGAGGGCAAAATGTGATGCACGGCCTGGAGATGTATGGCTCTGCATTTAATGAGCGAATTGATTCAACGCTGATAGACTATCCACCATACTACTTTGTACTAGGGTCGAATCACAAGACTGCTAAATGACAAGAAAAAGACTTCAAATTTTAATACACATGTGCAAATATATTTTCAATAAGTAAAGCATTGATTCATCTTAATTTAAGGATACCTCATGGATGTCATCACATTTTCACATGTATTATACATGTATACATATAAAATAGCTCAAAGATGCATATAACAAAATCACAGACTTCACCAAAGAGGCTATAAAGGTACATCTATAAAAGTATATCCATTAATTCATGGTGTGAGAAAACGTGTAAAACAGTAATGGCTCTCAGTGTGTCCAGAACTCTCCAGTTCATCACAAAGATATAAAAAAAAACAAATTACGGCACAAATCAAACAGTGAGAACTTGCCAGTTAAGGGGGTGACATATGTTCAGCTACCTTTTTTCATAGAATCACAGGTGATCTGATTACTAAATAGGCGATACAGTTGGTGGCCAATATATACCAAAATGTTCTCCAAGTATCACACTTCTTCACAGCAAGCACAATTCGAATGAAGAATCACAGTTCATGTACTTGTAAAATCACAATTGGAATGTGTTGTTGCACAAATGGAGTTAATCGCAGTGCTCCAGAAATTACAAAAAAAACTGTTTCTCAATGACTTGCGAAGTAAAAATATCACTGGGTTGATATACAAATCCAGGAATGAAAAAGACCATTGCTCATGCAATTTCATATGTAGTGCAACTACACATCAAAGTGGGGAAAGCTTCATCCATATTCTTTCGAATTCCAAAGTAGCATGTGCCCATTATTCCCAACTGTCAATGCCCAACTTCCTCAAACATTCTCGGACACGGATTTGAGGTCGCCTCATAGGTAATCCCAGACAACTTAGTTGGAATAACTCCAAGACTGCTGACACATGTGTGGAGTACTGGACATTCAGCACAAATTAGTATGCCAGTAGGACATACAGGGCTTTGGAGGGTCTCGAACAGGTAACCACTGGCACTTAGTCGACATAGACCAGAATCTTGGAGATGTCGCTGGCCGTCCCAAATGCCATGATGAACGGATGGTGCCGATCAGCAATGGCATCTTGAAATCTCCTCTGTGGTGGTGTTTGTTCCGCAATCGTCCATTAGATATCGGTGGGCATCCCCGTCTTTCTTGGATGTGGTTGGAAGAAGATACACCAGGCCTGTCAAAGCTCCGATCCGGACGAGGTTCACGTCTAAAACATATGAATACTCAAAATAGAATCTTGGTAAAACAAGTAGCGGTACATTTTTAAAAAAGTTTACGGCAATATTATAAGGCTTCAAAACACATTGACAGAGACACGCTACAAGTACATGTAACATGTTCACCCAAGGATATGTACAAAATAACTAGCCAGATCTTCATCTACATGTACTGCAGAATTGTGGAGACTGAAATGTTGTGTTAACAGAGAGTGTGTACAAGAACACACTAGAAAATTGATATTAATGAAAACCCGAGGGTTCAAGTCCCCCGACGTTGGAAAAGAGAGGGAGAGAATTTGGCTTAATGTCACACTCAAGTTTGTTTCACTCATATGGTGACAGTCAGTTTGGTTGGTGGAGGAAGCCGGAGTACCCGGAGAGAACCACCGCCCTTCGCACCGCCCTTCGCCAAGTAACTGACAAACATTCACACATGGACCAGCTGGGCTCGAACCCGTGCCGGTTCAGCGGTGTGAGGCTAGCGGTCACCAGCGAAGCGGCTTAGACCACTCGGCCACCGAGGCCCCCCCCCCCCGACGTTGCAACAATTGATTTGACTTGGAACCGTGACTTTCGGTACCCGGCATGCGGAGCAAACCCAAGTGAGATCCAGAGGCAACGTACCCACAATTATCGAATTTGTCCTAATCCGGTCAGGATTTCAGAAAATATTGTATGAGAACAAAATTTTAACTTGGACCACAGGTGGCGCCACCTATAGGCGGGTCAGCATGAAAAACAATTCCAAGTGAGGTCTTGCGGCAAAGTACCCACACACAAAATTTAAAAAGAATCTGTTCAATTTTTCGAAAGTTATTGCCTGGAAACAAAATTGGCCCCCAGGTGGTGCCAGGTGCGGATCAGCGTGATCTTGGGGCAAGGTACCCACATACCAAATTTGAACAGTTTTCCTGAAGTTATTGTCCGGTTTCCGGACACGGACGGACGGACCCCAATACTATAGTCCCCCTTTAGCCCTACGGGCGTCAGGGGACAACCATACTGTTAGTGATACAACATGAAGCTGCGCTATCGAAACCCCTCGGCTCTGAACCCCAGCTATTATAATGTAAGGGTGTCTCAACCAATTGATTGGCTTGTGGGAAGAAATATTTACCCCTGGTATTGTAAGTGTACTTTCTTTGAAAAAAAAAAAAGTTTTCCTCCCCTTAAATTAATTTGTTTCTGGAATAAATTGAAAGAGCTGTATCGATGTCTCACCAAAACAACAGTACACATGGCTAGATAAATACAGTACATGTATACTAAATGGCACATGTATGTCATTTTCAAAACAGATTTGCAAGCATTCTTTGCATTGACTAAGAGAATAAATCAATAAATCAGTCATCCAATCAATAAATAAATGTGATAGTTTACTAACATGATATAGAAATAATATGCAACTTAACATAGGAATTAGTGGATTTTGTTAGACAAGGGGCATGACTCTGCAAAATACTTTCTGGCACGACTCAATTTCGATAGGCATCTAGTTCAGGTCAAGAGAAACAACTGTATCACGTTAGGATGTTGTATATGGAACAGTTCTGAAATTATCACAATAACAAATCATAAATGGATTTTTATTTGTAAAAAGGGGCGTAACTCTGCAAAATATTGTCCGAGATTACTCATTTTCGATAGGCTTCTGATTTACATGAAGATAAATAGATGTAACAAGTTTGGTTGCCATGCATGAAACGGTTCTGTAGATATCGCGGTAACGGACGGACGGACGTACGGACAGCCGTACATGATGACGACAATACCCCTAGGCCAAAGTTGGCCGAGGGGTAATAAAACTGATTAGCTAACCTACCCATGTTGAAATTGAGATCGGTGTTCAAATATGGAATCGTGGCCACCAGTTTGACCAAGGGATGGCTTCTTGGATAGGAAGTTGCCTTTGTACATGTTTCGTCTATAAGCTGACCAAGAATGGACTCTAGTTTGGAGCTGAATGTCATGTAGCCAGCCACCTCTGGGGTCAGCATCTGAAATGAGAAAATATCAATGTTAAGTAAAGCCTTACACCAAAATACAGGCTATTCAATGTGGTCTGGTAATTGTGGTCAAATATAAATATGCTAAAAAACAACCATAATATGCATCATTAAATCCTTGGCTTTATAGGAAGTAACAATAATTGACATGTACACACACATGATAAAATTGAGCATGTAATCAATGTAAATAAGCCGGCCTGCCACGGTATCACAATTGGACCGTCCCATAAGAAATTAACAATAATGAACTGTGGTAGTGGCCTGTGAGATCATGTTGAACCAGCGAAGATGGCCGGAAAATCCCGAAGACCCTCAGCCAATGAAAAGCCAGAAGGCTGAAAACGGGAGACCGGGGAGTCCGTGCTTATACTCGGCCCAGTCGACCATATCCAGCCGTACTAGACAGAGGTACGATATACAGCCGGAGGGATTTGCAAGATCTATTATACAGGTAAGCCTGCCGCATCTTCTCCCGGACCAGGTCCTACTTCAACTGGTGCCAAAGTAAACTAATACAAGCCTAATTTTGATTGCAAAATTAAATATAGCCTTGTAGGGCGATATCTGAAACGCACGTGGTCTTGGCTGTTTGGCAACCTGATATTTTCTTTTCGGCCGCCATGTTGAATTTCGAATAATTTAGCGGAGAGCTTTCGGTTTTTGAAACCTCTAGACGGGTATATTGGCTTGATATTTCCGGTTTTATTAAAGCAAAACATACGGATATAAAGGATAAATTTAGCGGTTAGTGGGAATTGTGGATTTATTTGTAAATAATTAGGAAAATTTGACAGAATTTTTCGGGTTAAGTCCGTGCAGTCCGTGCAGGACAATTTTAGTTTCAATTTTCAAACTATGATATAGAAGGTAGAATAGTATATTATTGTTTGATATAGGATAGAAAACGCCGGAATAAAACTCTGGATTAGGAGCAATTTTGGTGTCGCGTATTTGGTGGTATTGAACCTGATTATTTGGGGTTTATTTTTATATGAGTAAACCGGTTCACTTGATGTGAGCATTTGGGAAACTTAGTCGGGTATTACAAGAGTAGTTTCCCTTGGTCTGGGAGTTGATTCGCCGGGCTTCCTGTTGTCCACTGAGTACGGCCTTTAATTCTAAATTAATTAGGTTATTTATTTATTTTCTTTTGTTCCTAATATTCGGCGGTTATTTTGTTTTCTAAATTTATAGTGCAGTTAGGGGTTAGGAAAGTTTGAGTTGATATAAATATATAGGGCTGGCCTCAGTGGACCCCTCCGGTTGAAAATGGTCTTAAATTTTAATATGCTGGTTATATAGGCATTATTTGATTTTTATAATTTGAAGTATTGTGGTGTGAAATCATTTCACATATCATTTCATAACAAAACCTTCATCGATCATTGTGTGTTTATCATCTGTGTTGCTTTCTGTGTTGCGTGTTGTGTGTATGTATGCGAGGTTGTGTTTTTGTGATTTGATTGACATTATAATAATTAGGATAGATTTCAGCCCTCAATTAAATCCATTATACAGTATAATCCACCTAAAGAGCCAACATTTAATCTTATTCTGATACTGCTAGTAGGCATAAATGTTTGAAGAATTGGCAAATACTGTTATAGTAATCAGCCATTACATTCATAGTGATAAAACCAGGGATTCTAATTCAAAACATTTGATTGTATTATATTGAATGAAATTTCTATTAAATAATTTTGAGGGGTTGAATAGATTGAAAATTATTTATATTATAATTCTAGTGGAATTATCTTGGAGATTAAAAGAGTAGTGTTTCCTGACTAAAACATCTTCAGGTTGTAAATTGGCTCGTTGGCTTAGTGATAGGTTTGTTTCTGACAAGGATCCTGTCGGATTCTGACTTTGGCTGGGCTGGGTAGTGCTTAGTTGGTTCGTCGTGATATAGCTGAAATATTGTTGAAAGCGACGTTAAAAGCTATTCACTCACTCACTATTAACTCCTCGATTTAGTACAATTTAAAAATCAAATTATTTGATTCATCTTCAGTCGGTATTTTTCCAATTTGGATTGGTTAAGTAATTGAAGTGGACCGAATCATACTGGTTCTACTGGTAAGTGCCAGTTAGCGATATTAGTCCTCGGTCGGTATTTTCCAGTTTAAATTTTATAACTGATTGAGGTGAACTAATTCATACTGGTTCTACTGGTAAGTAAGTGCCAGCTAGTGACATTAGTCCGCGGTCGGTATTTTTCCAATTTGGATTGGTAAGTGATTGGAGTGAACCGATTCATACTGGTTTTACTGGTTGGTAAGTGCCAGTTAGCGACATTAGTCCGCAGTCGGTATTTTTCCAATTTGGATTGGTAAGTGATTGGAGTGAACCGATTCATACTGGTTTTACTGGTTGGTAAGTGCCAGTTAGCGACATTAGTCCGCAGTCGGTATTTTTCCAATTTGGATTGGTAAGTGATTAAAGTGAACCGATTCATTCTGGTTCGGCTGGTTGGTGAGTGCCAGTTAGTGATCAGCCCTTGGTCGGTATTTCCCAGTTTGCATTTGGTAACTGATTGAGGTGAACTGATGCATGCTGGTTCTGCTGGTTGGTAAGTGCCAGTTACTGATATCGGTCCTTGGTATTTCCCAGTTTGCATTTGGTAACTGATTGTGGCGTACTGGTTCTACTGGTTGGCAAATACCAGTTACGCAACACTGGTTTTTGTGTTTTTTCTTTTTCACTCCCCATCTCCGATCGGTATTTTCCAAATTGTTTGGAGAGGGAAGTTAACTGACGCACGCTGGTTATACGGGTTGATGAGTGCAGGTGGACATTGTTTATTTACTTATTTATTTATTTATTTATTTTTTTTATTTCTTCTCTTTCCCCCATCCCTATCATCGGTATTTGCCGACTTAAAGCGGATTAAGTCGGGCTGATACACTGTGGCGATACTAGTGGTGGATAGTGAATTAATGATTTGATTTCTGCAGTTGCCTGGTTGGTTAATGGTGGATATATTGGTGGTTGGATAGGACCTTGACGGTTTCGGATGATATAGTGGAGAATATTGGTTATAATTTCCGTTGGCTTGTCTGCTCACTTCGATTCTTGACATGGCAGATAGTGAGATAAGGCCATTGAATCTAGCAATAGCTACAAGTGAGGAATTGATTCAATTGGAAGGTATTGGTGCAGCTAGGGCTAATGCATTAGTAGTCCTCCAAAGACCAGATGAATTGATTCCATTTGAGGAATTTTTGCAAGCAACAAAGTTTACAAAGGAATATGCCTTTGAGTTGTTGTTGCATGAAACCATAACTGGGGTAGAGATGCGAGGTAGTACACTCATGGAGTATCAATTAAAACTTCAAGAAAGTCATCTACGTGGATTGCAAAAGAAATTTGTGGAAAATCGTGTGTTCTTGGAGAGTCAATTGGCCACCAGGGATCACGAGATACAGAAATTTATTAGTGATTTTTCTAGTAGGAATAATCAATGGGAAGAAGTCGTTCAGCGTCTTCGGAATGAAGTTGAAACAGTAGTTGATCATCATCAGGAATTAACTGATCGAGTAGGTGAAATAGAGGAAAAGGTTGATACTCAGTGCCTTCAATTGACTCAAGTGGATATTAAGGTTGAACAATTAGGTCAACAAGTAAACACGCAAGTAGATCAAGTGAATGACAAAGTTGACCAAGTAGATACTCGAGTAGGTCAAGTGATTGACAAAATTGACCAAGTAGATACTCGAGTAGGTCAAGTGGATGTTACAGTTGACCAAGTAAATACTCAAGTAGGACAAGTGGAGGGTAAAGTAGAACAAATGGGTTCCGATATAAGAATTGTCGTTGCATTATTAAGTAACCAACATGGGGGAGCATCAGAGAGTTCATTACAGGTAACCTCTGAACAGACAAGGGACGCTCGTCAGGCGGACCTAGTAGATAATGCTGACACACCTCAGTTAACGGGAAGGGGTAGGGAAGAGGTTCCAAACCGGGTGAATGCAGTTCCGGTTCCAGTAACGCCATCGCCTGCACCAGTAAATACATTCCATGCTCGGTTGAATGCAGTTGCGGTTCAACCGGATAATAACCATGTTCAGGTGAATGTGCCACCGGCACCTGTGAATGCTCCACGTGCAGGAGTGGAATTAAATCCACTAAATAATACCTTTCCGATCGGCGAGGTTGTTCAGCAAGAGCCAAGGCAGGAGTCGGTTCAGCAACATGCCGATGAGGGAATATTGGAGGATACCACTGTTCCTACGGCTGTGCTGGACAACTCCCAGACTAGATTTATGGATGGATTGATGAGCGTAATACCATCGACTCGTGTCTACGGTCATGGCAATCCCCCAGGTATTCGGGGACCAGTTCGTAATTCTGGAGTGCCAACTTCCGTTCATACGGGTCCAGCTCGAGGGACGGAGGTTGGTAGTCAAGAAGTCGGTACACAGACCGTTCCATCAATAGGTGTGCATCGGAATGCAAGGACTTCGACTCCTGCTAGATGTGATGCTGAGGCGGCCAGTCGGTATGCCTTACCTCCACCACTTAGTCATAGGGGGGTGAGGTACGATTCTCAACCACAGCCCCCTGCGGTAATCAATAATAATGTAGTCCAAGCCCCTGTGCTGGCGGCAACGGATGAATTACCATCAGGAGCAGAAGCTGATACTGATGATAGTGGATGTAATAGTGGCTCCGGTTACTCCCGTGCATCGAGATCTCCGAGGACTAGTAGGTCGACTAGGGGATATCGTAGGCGTAGCCGTAGCCCACATCTACCGAATACCTTGGTGTTTTCTGGCGCAAAGGATACTTGGATTCCGTTTCGAATTAAATTCGAATTGGAATCCAAGATTAGGGCATGGAATAAGAAGAAAGCTCTCCGAAAACTTTTGGAGTGCATGCATGGCAAAGCCATAGAGTATTTCCATGTGCAGTCCGAAAGAGACAAGGGAGACTTGGACAGATTAATGGAGAATTTGGAAAAGCGATACGGTATTCGCGAACCTCCGCAAGCAATAAGGCGGCGGTTGCAGGTTGAGGAACGGGGTCCTGATGAAGCACTCGAGGATTTTGCGGAAAAATGTAACTATTTGGCATTGAATGCTTATCCCGATGCCCCAGACAGTGTTATTCAAACTGTTTGTGTGGAGCATTTTTTGCGAGGATGCCGGGAGCGACAGGCAGTTGCCTTCGCAATGGAGAAAGAGCCACAAACAATTCAAGAGGCTTTAAAGTATGTGACTCTGTCCTTGCACAATCACAAGTCATTGGCTGTGAAATCTGTTCGGGCTGTGGGCCTGGATCAGAATACAGAGCCTATGATATGGGCAACTGATACGGAGAAGCAGTTAAGTGAGGAGTTGAAGACAACTATAAAGACCTTAATTGGGGAGTGCATCCAGGGGAAAGTGAAGGAGTCTCTCCAGAATTCGAGGACCCCGACTGCTATTACCTGCTACACGTGCGGGAAAGTGGGACACAAGAGTTCTCAGTGTGCACAGTCAACGAGAAACGCGAGATCTCAATTGCGGTGCTATAGCTGTGATGAGATCGGTCACATAAGCCGTAATTGTCCAAC
>JAVTVY010056350.1:0-28591 GCA_036873755.1 Hanleya hanleyi | reverse complement strand
ACAGGTTTCAGCCCCTAGCTCAACTGGTACGAAAAATATTTATAATGAAAATTCGCTAAAATAGATTTGAAGCTACTTTCAGGGACGATGACTTCACTGTGACGCTATTAGACTGATTATTGTTACATTATCTTGTCAAGTTTCACCTCCTAACGGAAATGGTTAAACATATCGGTATTCAGGGTAATGGGGGTAGCGAAGAGGGGAGGGAAGGGGGGGGGGAGCAGTATACTAAACAAGTCATCTTTAATGATTTCGTTCTTCAAAGCTAAATATTTCTTGCAGAAATTGTCGTTTCGCTCAGGCTAGGAATATATGATATAACAGGGGGAAGACGGCCTTCCTACCCCAACAGAGATTGACACCAAATGCTCAAGTGACTTGGTCATTACGGTTAATTAGCAGTTCTGATGTTTCCGTATGTAAAATTAAACTGGGAACAAGTAGATTCCGATTCAACACCCTCGGGTTAACCTGAAGCAACCACCTTGCAATACAAAATGCCGCAACATTTGTACCTACAGTGTCTATTTCAAAATTAGAATTGTGTTAGTTTGCCTCCACCTTATTATGCAGGCCTACGTGGATTAATTTGAGAGCGAAATATGTTGTATATAAAAATGTACATCAGTTCAACAAAAACACTGTTGACTGTGAGCGGAAGAAACTGAACGCCAGATATATTTGCAAAGTAGAACTAAACAATAGGAACATTAAAATATATGTAACAAAAATATAGCATCAAAATATAATGTCCACCTGGCGTCATTAATCCACAAATGATCCGTACAAAAGTTAGCACGGAAAATATGATAATGTACCGTAATAAAAAAATAATGTGACGCGGATGGAATTCGAACCCACAACTTACTGGAATCCCGCTCATCCATATTACCGCGCCTCTTTTTCCTGCACCACTTGGGACACCTGCCGAGCCACTGAAAATTTGTCACCTTTATACCGTGACCTAGATTGTCTGATAATACGATAGGCAGCACGTCATGGAGGACAACCAATATTGCCACTGTTGTAATAAGACAGGTTGTCCCCCATGAATAGTTGTCCGGGTGCAAATATAATATATCATGCATTACAACATGTACAACAGTAATATGTATCGAGTGGACAACTGGTACCTGGAACTGGGTGTCCCCCGGAGGGGACACCCAGTTTCAGTCAGGACAACCACTACCAGGTAGAGGTTGTCCTTCGGACAACCAGTACTGCGGGACAACCATTATTGACACCGGGAGCATTTACAGGTGGCAGCTCTGAGCGGAATTAGGTCATGCGAAACAGGTCATGCTAGCTAATTAGCTAAGTGACACAGCTTAATACAGGAATCACCAGAAATATTATACTTTCTTTATTCCCTTTATTTCAATGAAATATTTTCATGTTTTCTTGAGAATAAAATATGCATATATATGATTGAGTGAACAACCTCAGAGTAGTTTCAGTTCCATATTTGATACCTTTCGCCCCTGAAGATTCATCACATAGACCGATCCAGTCACGGCTTTGAACATTTGATACGAACAATGACGATGTTTTAACAGCAAATTTTGCATTGGTCGTTGAAAATACCAATAGCTGATGAAACGCCCACTTGTCACTCTCTTTTCGATCTGGAGTTCTGGATACGTTTACTCGGAGTATCAGGCCCATCGCGCAGTGCTTTTCGCGATGAGAGGTGGAACGTTTGCTCATGCAATGTTGAAAACAGCTTAAACCCAGTCTTTCCCCAACTGGAACCCCAGCAATAGCCGTGTTCAAGCAAACTTTTGTGTGATGGGTAATATCAATACAATCTCCTGCTTTTCATGTTTAAATTGACTTAACTTAGGGCTATATTGAATGTATTGGCTCGAGTTGGTCCTGATCAAACACCGCGCAAAATAAACAGATTGGCTTCGTCTAACGAACGGTTCGTTGCCAACAGTTTCAACACAAGTTTAGGTTTAGTGAGTTTTGCCGATGTCAGCCATTGTCCCTTATCACACTCGCACGTCAGGGACACCTCCACTTTGCCATGGTCAATCAATCGCTTCAACTTCTAACGGGAATAGTTTAAACATCGGCATTATAACCGTTGTGCCAGATTATACTATATGTCAAGGCATAAAGCGAATCAGGAAAGATGGACAGTTCTACAAGAATATGGAATGTGTAGTTTGGTGTCAGAAGTGGGATTGGTAAACTTTATCAATCCCTAAGATTTTGACCAATTGTTTCATATTTTAACAATTAAGTTAGTTTTCTGTGAATTCAAGGTCATGCGGTAGAAGGATTACAGATATTGTTCTTCTCGTGCTGAAACTTGAACTATTTAAGACAGGATATACCTTCGTACAAAGAGAGAACGTGATGCGCCTACAAAATTCAGCCTGGTGTCAAACCGTGTAAAAATATAACACATTTTTAATGTGTATTTGCCTTACTGATAAGAAATATATTATCATTATATTGATCTCTCAGCATTCTCGATTATAGTTCTGGCGACTATGGTCATTAAAGTATTATCGTAGATAGACCCTTGAGCTGATTTCAGTGATTGAAAGCTATATCGACGCGCACGTTATCACATTTGTCTGGAGAGTATACGGTTCAAGGTCCGCGGATGCACATCAGTTTGTGGAACATGATCAATGCGTCATCTTATAGTCAAGAATATTGACACGAACCGTGCTTCGTGTCAACAGTCCGTCACTCATAACTTCATCGCCAACCAGTTGTGCTAAAAGATTCGATGCTGCTAGACAAAATAAATATTTTCCATAATCATTATGTCTGTATGAAATGTTGACTCAGTATGGATATCGTCTAAGTAAAGTTTGGAAGCAAAGTGTGAGATTTGGGGGATACTCGCCACAGGGAACGTTTCAGATGCAACACTGCATGCTATTGAATTAACTGCAGTGTAGCCTTTCTTGTGATGCCTTCAAGCATGAGATCGGGACATGCAAAGAAAAAGCGTAAAAATGGATTTTACTCCGAAGTGAAAGTAGTTTGAGGGGTGCAACACGCGCATATACTGGATGAAGTGTCAGGTGCACTATGGAAATATAATTACGTGGATAGTTGAAACGCAAGACAAAAAAAAACATGTCTTATAAACCACCTTAAGTCTTTGTCTCTGCAATCAGACGACATATGGCTCGCATATATGGCTGCTCAGTTATTGGAAGCGAGACATTTCGGTCGATATCAAACAAAAAGACCGTTCATCAGAGCGTTCAAGTGCCTTCTCTGGTATGAGTGAAATAGTCCTGTCTTAAACGGCCCTTTTAACGTTCATATTGCTTTGTTAATTACAAACATAAGGTTCTCTTCTTTCGTCCCCCATTTGTTAGAAAATCTGATCGATGAGTGTTTTCTTTTCCGTATTATCCACGCATTGATCCGAAATGGCGCGTAGTCGAGCCGCCCTGTCGTCTGCTAACGATCAAATCAAGACTCCAATGACTCATCTAGCTCCTCTATAAACGCATCATTACGAAGATGATTCTCTTGAGCTCCGCGGAATGGTCTTTTTTCCTCGGTGAGGCTTCAGAAGTTATAGATTTCACTCTAGCAGATAATTCCACCGACAGCTTAGTGGAGTAGAACCAAAGTGGATGAGCGAAGGGGATTCGCCATGACCATTTATTCAGGAATAAGGACCAGTTACGCAAGCTGCTATAGCAAACAGATAATTCGCACCGCTCCCATAGATTTGAGGATCACAAGCAATCGTGGTCGCGTGAGAAATATTCAAAGTATTTCCTCATCTTTCACATTAAAGAGAAAATGAGACCTTTCAATAATAAAGAAGGAGATAGATCAATAAGAATATATGCTTCAATCGGTTCTCTGAATTTCATGGACTACACAGCCATACCGGTACATCTGCAGTCGGATAGTACAGAATAGTCTAATAATCAGAAAGTACAGAAGACCGGTAGTCTAATAGTCGGACAGTATAGAATAGTCTAATAGTCGGATAGTGTGGAATAGTCTAATAGCCGGGCAATACAGAATAATCTAATAGTCGGGGAGTTCAGAATAGACAAATAGTCGGACAATACAGAATAGTCTAATAGTCGAACAGTACAGAATAGTCTAACAGTCGGAGAGTAAAGAATATAGTATATAGTCGGACAGTCGGACAGAACAGAAGTGTATAATAGTCGGTCAGTACAGAATAGTCTAATTGTCAGACAGTACAGAATAATCTGCCTGAAAAGACATGTTGATGTTCTGAAGACCTGTCCCGAAGATGTTCGTGATATTGTATCTGAGTTCATCAGATTGCATTTGGAGTTCCTAAATGCTACCTGATTGTAATTATCAACCTACTCTCTAATCGCTGAGGTGAGGCATCGCAAACCTAAATCATATTTTTCTTGTGGAAATTGAGCAGCCCAATGCGTGAATGTTTTAATTTATTTTGCAGGATCACCGCTGATATAAAGTTGTGGCCAGAAAAAAAAATCAACGGGGAAGCCTGCAAATTTCTGCCTTGAATTGCAGACACCACCGAGATTGGACTCCATGACTGCTGCTGGCTTTTGGTGTGTTTCCAAGCTATCTATCACCGCGAGCGCCGACAGGCAGCTACTGTTTCTGTATAAGTGAACACTCCCGGGAATTACATCTAACATGCTCAACATCTGAGAGCATCTGAGAAGACTTCTAAATACCAAGAACTTGCCAAGGGATAATTGGTCTTGTTGGGGCTCTGATAGGGGTATTCGCATATCACCTCTCTCTCACAGTTCTGTTTCGAGTCTGAATTCACACAGATGGTCTGGCCTGGTGGTCTGCCTGAGCAGTTTTCAGATGGTTTAATGAAGAACCTATACAAGGAAGTGCCCGCAACATACAAACGCATTATTTTTCGTTGAAACCATTACCATATTAAATCACTGAAACGTCGCCATGGAAACTCGTTAACAAATTTATTTACATTATTGAATTTTGTACATGTATTTCCCCTCTATAATTTAATTTTTGTTTATATCATTTCAAAACTATAATTTAGGTGGCATGCATACATGACCTGACATATTAATTTTATGAGAGCTATTTTGTCACAGATGAGGCTACATCATTTTGGCGAGCGACATTTCAGCAACTTAAATTCAAATCTGCTGTTAGACCCCAAAATACATTCCTATTTAGGTAAAAATATAAATAAGGAGTTTTGTGCCACATTTGGAAGATTTTTTTCAGATAGATATATTTAGCACGTTCAGAAACATTTTTGGCAAATTCCTCACCAAACATGTACACATGTATGATAAGGCTGAATGATATACTCTGTAACGGATATACATGATGATACTGTTTAACAGTTCCATGCATCGCGTAAAGCTGTGTAGAACGTTCTCTAGAAAAGTTTTACGATTCGATAATCAGGGTATGTTGTCACAGCTGTTCGTTACATAGTTTCAATAGACCTAAATTATGTCAATGTAACATGTAGCATGTGTCTTGACTTCATGCCTAAATTAGCGCACTCGGTCAAATTAACAGAGATTTGGTGTGCCAATTTTCTTTTCTCTAATTTGACTTAAAATACTAATACTCCCATATCATGAAATTTTACAGTCAGCTGGTAGGGAATTGGGATTTCTGAGCATTGGTTAAATCTCCTTGACCAAAAGCAAAGTTCCTGTGAAACTATAGACTATGAGCTGAGTCACAAAAGTGGAGAAAAATTGTTTTGGGCATTGTTGAGGTTGTTCGTTCATTTGCAAAATTCTTGGTTGTCTTTCCTTTAAACAAAAATCCCCTTCCCCACACCCTCCCCCACACTCATCCGCTCTCACATATATATACCTTCATACTGAAATGCCTAATTCCTCAACGTTCGTTACCGAAAATAAAGTGATGATCCAGAGCCCTCAATTCCTAGATGGAACATATGGTTGCGTTTCTCAGAAAAAGATTAATCCGCATTGTGGGGATCCATTAGTGTAAGTGCTGCTTGGGAAAATAATTGCCACTCTGTGATCTTTTCATGCGTCAAACTGTGAGAAAAAAAAGATTGCCGAAACGACTTCTGTGTTCGGTCCAACACTATATCATAACGTTCAGTGCGAGGATTTTACGTATTTTTAAATTACACTGCAACAATATATCATGGAGTTCAATGTGGGCATTGTACTTATTTTTAAATAGAAATCGATCTTTCAGAAGAAGTAATTATGTTCATCCAAGTCCGTCAAGATCGGCTTAACCATGGTGGCAATTATTTCAATTTTGTCGATCGTTCTTAGCTCACAGATTAAAATCGGTGTGGCACCGAGCGCTCAAACCAGACTGTTCATGATGAATAATATCGTCATTTTCCTACTTAAATATATTAACATTTAATGGATTTAAATGCAGACTGACACCAGCATAAAAGAGAAAAATCTGTCAAGTGATTTTTCTCATCATACATTATTAATGTATTTACATGATAGCAGTATTCTGGTATAATTATGGGTTCCAGGGACTATCTGCTCCAGTTCAGTGCAATCATCATTGTCACATGCTGCATAAACTAAACCATGAAGCGAGTCAAAGCTTCACCCGATTACTGTAGGTTAAACTATTTCTAGAAGTCGAAACGAAGACACGATGAAGTCAAGAAATCCTAAATCGCAAACATCTGTATATCTGGTGGCAGGACATTTCGGCACGCGACATTTCGGTAAACAACAGTTTGGCACAAAGTTGGGGGTATGACATTTCGGCAACTTTATTTCACAGACCAAAATATGATAAAAATAAAGTTTTTCATTTTTTTAACACTGATACAGACTATATGACAACCAAGATGTACAATTTTGCAGTGATTGTCCAGAGGTCAAATTCAGTCAAAATTGACAAAGTGACTGTAAGACGGCAACTGTGACATATTACAAGCGTCTAGTCCGTCATTCATAATTCAGACGTCGTCCATTAGAGAATATCCGGGTCCATAATCCAAAGACCTATTCCATATTCCATATAACAGTATTAGCACCAAATTCAAAAGAACAATCATATTATACATAAACATATATATAGGCTAGTTTCCTGCAAGAGAGAGAGCAAATTATTTATTTGATCAATTAACTACAACATATCTCTGTGAAATATTGCATATATTTCTGAAAATTATGTACTTGTATCTCCGAACAAGTATATTTTCTTTGCCCAATTAAAACAGAGATGTGAAAGAAATTGTTGAATGTCGCATGCCGAAATATCGTACCGGTCACTTTGTGCCAAAATGTCGCGTGCCGACATGTTGCTTACCGAATTTCGCGGATTCAGTATTTATGTACGGGCAGTCCATTTATGGACTTCTGGTACGGGCTAATCTTTTTTATGCTGATAAGCATGGTAAGCCTATATCGCTGCCTCGTGATGGACCTTTTCAATAAGGTATAAATCATGTGTCTGCATCTGGCTGTAGTGAAGTTAATAATACAGGCATCTATATATTATGGTGTTCTATTTGGGCCAAGTTTGCGTCGCGTGGCGACTTTTAGAAACTCGCCACTCGCCACGCGCCGTGGACCTCTCCGGCGCGCGGCGACTGGCGACTTTCTGCTATCTCTTAACCTGCAAAAACTCGCCAGTCGCCACCCGCCGTAAAACACGGCGAGTTTCGCTCTATCTCTTAACCTGGAAAAACTCGCCGCGCGCCACTCGCCGGATGAACCACGGCGCACGGCGACTGGCGACTTTTGACTGTAGTGAAACTCGCCACTCGCCACGCGCCGTGGACATCTCCGGCGCGCGGCGACTGGCGACTTTCTGCTATCTCTTAACCTGCAAAAACTCGCCAGTCGCCACGCGCCGTAAAACACGGCGAGTTTCGCGCTATCTCTTAACCTGGAAAAACTCGCCGCGCGCCACTCGCCGGACAAACCACGGCGCGCGGCGACTGGCGACTTTTGACTTCTGGAATTCTCAGGACTTTTTCTCAAGTGCGCATGCCCGAGGAGCATCAATCACAGTCGCGATCTCATCGAATTTGAAGAAGTAAAACAAATATGGAAACTGTTGAAAGAAATACGTCTTTTCATCTTTAAAATTAGGGTCTTGATAGTTTGTAGGGTTTGTGATACAGGAAATATCAACCCAACAAAGAGCCGCTCTATGGATTAAAACAGCAATAAAGGATCTCTTATACAAAGATATCGCCCGTTTTTCACATAAAACTTACGAAGAGAGAAATTCAATCATCCAGAGAAAATGTTAGCATTTTTACTTACTTTTTTAATCAATATGACGATGACGCTCTATTCGCTTTCTTAATATTTCATACAGCATATTAGTTGACGTTGCTTTTATCTTGTAAAACAAAATTCCCGCGTCGAGTGCTTTATTGTATCTTAAATAAAGAACAATTTCAAAGCGATTCATTCTGAATTGAAAAAGATATGCTGTTTTATCAATATATATAGGCACTTATATAAAAAAAAGATTAAAAAAACGATTGAAAATGTTGTCTTGGTGTCAACTTTTTAAAATATACCAGCAGATAATAACGAGAGTATGCAAGTTCTGCACAGAAACGGATAACGATCGAGTATTTTAATAAAGAAATAATTGCACATTTGACAAAATTAGATTGCCCTATATGCGTATTGCATTAAAAAGAAACTTGTTTCAAAAAACAACTATATTAATTATTACAGATAGCTTACATCTTCAAAATTAGTCACATAGCATCAGATGTAGCTGGAGAGTTCATTCATTAGAAATTATGTATATTTATGCACGAGGAAGAGATTTAAAATTAAATTAAATGACAGCATGTTTCGAACAAAATATTCCGATAATTGATGCTCCCGGGCATGCGCACTTGAGAAAAAGTCCTGAGAATTCCAGAAGTCAAAAGTCGCCAGTCGCCGCGCGCCGTGGTTCATCCGGTGAGTGGCGCGCGGCGAGTTTTTCCAGGTTAAGAGATAGAGCGAAACTCGCCGTGTTTTACGGCGGGTGGCGACTGGCGAGTTTTTGCAGGTTAAGAGATAGCAGAAAGTCGCCAGTCGCCGCGCGCCGGAGAGGTCCACGGCGCGTGGCGAGTGGCGAGTTTCACTACAGTCAAAAGTCGCCAGTCGCCGTGCGCCGTGGTTCATCCGGCGAGTGGCGCGCGGCGAGTTTTTCCAGGTTAAGAGATAGAGCGAAACTCGCCGTGTTTTACGGCGGGTGGCGACTGGCGAGTTTTTGCAGGTTAAGAGATAGCAAAAAGTCGCCAGTCGCCGCGCGCCGGAGAGGTTCACGGCGCGTGGCGAGTGGCGAGTTTCTAAAAGTCGCCACGCGACGCAAACTTGGCCCAAATAGAACACCATAATATATAGATTGAATGGTATAGATGGCCAAACTACATGAACTCGTTCCACATAACACCCCTTGCAATATACAGGCCTATTGGGAAGTATATAATACCAGACGCCGGCGAAACAAATTTTGCACACTTCATTTGCAGACGTATGGTTTGATGCCTGGTCACCGGCCATGCATAAACTGCAATTGGTCACCTCTGTTGTCCAGTCTCGTGGCTATTTTGTAGTCTAATTGACCGTGGTGAGCGACAGCGCTGCAGTATTTCATACATTGAACAAATTAAGGCAGCAGCACGGAATTGTAAAATAGCCACGGTGATTTCCTTCCTCGTTAATTCTCCGCTGTAATTACGAGATTCTTGGCAGGCTTGTTTGGCAAATCTCCATCTCATTAATCACCAAATTGTAATAACCCCTCAACTGCAAAATTGACGGCATGTGAGAAGTATGGCAAGCCAAAGTGCTTTTTATTCGAGAAATTCCGATATCGGGAATTGAATTCCCGATATCGGAATTAAAATTTCCGATATCGGAAATTCATGACCCTCAATTTCCGATATCGAAAATTGAATTCTCGATATCGGAAATTCAATTTCCGATAACGGAAATTGCAATTCCCGATATCGGAAATTAGAATTTTCGATATCGGAAATTGAATTTCCGATATCGGGAATTGCAATTTCCGATATCGGAAATTCGGAGACAATTCCCGATATCGGAAATTGAATTCCCGATATCGGAAATTCAATTTCCGATATCGGAAATGCAATTCCCGATATCGGAAATTGTCATTGAATTTCCGATATCGGGAATTGCAACTCTAGGGTGCACTCCACACTTGCCACGGTTTCGTACAAAGTGGTCCCTCCCTAATTTTATAATAAGGAAGATCGCCCGATTTTGACAGCAAGGTAATTCTTCTTACCTATCTACTAACTGATATCTATAGTATCACCCTGCTGGACGTAACCATTTCTCCAAACGAGGATATAACAATTGCTTGTTGATCCCACCCACTCGCCACTACAGAGTTAATCGTGTCCGGAATTGAATATCTGGAGGACCAAAATCCGCACTTTTTCTGGAAGCGAAAATCATGATTCCTCTATGGCGATAAAATTTTACAAAAAACGAGTAGGTCGACCCCCTATTTTTTTCGCCATATTAAATTGTCCTTTGGACGGGAAACACTTTAACATACATAAAAAGAAAATCATTTCATGTTTTTCAGAAAAGTTGAAGGGCTAAGGAGGATTGCACGTCTTTCCTTTTCAATTTCAATAGCTCACAAGTCCCCTGAAATAATGGCACGAGTGTGCCCATTTAGAAAATATATACGTTTACAAGGTTTTTGTTAAAGATTTTACATCTATTTATGGCCGAAGATCCGAACCCATGCCTGTTTTTAGCCGCACATCATTTAGGTTTCAGATTCAGATTCAGATTCAGATTTAGGTGTGGAATGCACCCCTAGGTTTTGTAAAGCTTTCAGGCTTTCATTTCCGATATCGGAAATTCGGTGACAATTTCCGATATGGGAAATTCTATTTCCGATAACGGAAATTGAATTCCCGATATCGGAAATTGAATTCCCGATATCGGAAATTGAATTCCCGATATCGGAAATTGAATTCCCGATATGGGAAATTCTATTTCCGATATCGAAAATTGTCACTGAATTTCCGATATCGGAAATTCTAATTCCCGATATCGGAAATTCTATTTCCGATATCGGGAATTGCAATTTCCGATATCGGAAATTAGAATTTCCGATATCGGGAATTGAATTCCCGATATCGGAAATTCGGAATAAAAAGCACTTTGGCTTGCCATAGAGAAGACAGTATTATACTGGCCGGAACTGTTCGCGTTCGTTTACAAAATGATCTAAAAGAATAGCCAAAAGTAAATTAGCAAGCCGTATTGCAATTGCAATGATAAAATAATAATCTTTTGTGGGCATCAACTTATTTGTTGTGGTTTTTTAACAAGGGTATGGTATGCTGTTTTTTTGTTTTTTTTTTTGAGTAGGCCTACTGAAAATGGTCTGTTCGTGATAAATTATGTTTCAGTAACTTTTACGTGATTTATAATACCCAGTAATGATAATTCAGAATTGAGATTTTGTTCTATCAGTCTCCAAATACATTATATTGTGATATCTGCTGTCGTTTCACAAGGTTGTTTTCTGTTAATAAATACATAATCTGCATGATAAACGAAATTACATAATGTAATGTGAAGTTTATCGCTAGATTATCTCAAGCTATTTTGGATTATGCGAAGCACTGTATGTATTATGTGTCGACCTTGTGGACAGTTGTCTTTAGATAGAATCAAACTCAATTCACCGGTCAAATAATGAATAATAAATTCCACGATGATGGGCCCCACAGCACTTTGCAGACAACAGTCAATTAATTTCCCTTGTTGACACTCGTGAGGCTGTTCTTCCGTTTTCTCGAAATAAAAGGATGAAGCCATGTGCGGGAGTTGGCCGGTCGTGCCATTGTTCTTTCTAAGTGCTCGGCAGCGTTCGCCGGCGGCTACATCTCCGACAACCCTTCTCCTAAGGTTTCATGAAACATGTATGAAGCCAAGAAATTAAATATTACCCTATTCATTTGCTGTGAAGAAGCGGGGTGGCCTTAACAAATGACACGGAGAGGCTAATATTTATCCCGCTAATCTAGATTGGTGTCGAGGGGTACAATAGCTGATTGTCGAGGGAATATCGACAGATTTCTAGCTTCCCTTCAGCGAACCTTTCATTCTCCACCGCTACCGCTTCTTTATTGATCCGCCGCGTCCTGATAATTTTCCGATTTTACCTGCAAGTCTTTCGCGGCGTCTCCTTCCCTCGAGATTCGTCTTGACTGGGCCTGAAGGCGTGCCGAAGCTCTGCTAGTCATTGTGCATTTAATAGCCTTGTTCCCCAGATCGATCCTCAGCTCATGGGCAATCTCTTCTCCTGTCAGCCCAGATCAAAGCGAACGAAAACATGGGATTAGTCTGTAAAAATATGAGATGGAAACGTATAAAAAAGTTAATCAATATTCAAACATACCGCGCATGTCCCTATTTATGCCTAAATACTACGCTTGAAGGACAAGCAAGATCCCCGGAAGGAAAATCGCACTTATGCGCTGTGGCGGAGCTTTTCCATACTACCGGAGATTGCGACTCCCATTGTTCTGTGGGGGATTACTTAGATCAAAAGAAATATTAACAGGCCTAAATATTATCAGTTGTGGATAACTGGTAGAGCCGATGATGTGGTCACTCTGGAAGGAACGGAGGGGGGGATGGAGAGTGCTCGATGGGGCTTTATCTGAGGGATATTAATTTCCAATACTGAATCACTGTTTCTTCAGCTGTCTCTTAAACGCGATTGCGCTGTATACTTTTGCTGGCAAAGGCAATTAAGATCATCGCCACATTTCAATTTTTCATAGTGCCATGAGAAGCAAAATGAAACGAACGAAAACGACCTAATGAAACAATGCGATCAAAATATCGACATCTGGAGTCATACGACTCCTTGCTAGTTTCATCGTTCTATATGTTCTCATCATCATTGCTTGCAATGGCATCACCAGCATCTCTTTGTTGCCATTTTTATTTACACATTCATGTATTTGAGTGCTTGCAGCGCTTTTTACAAGAAATCCATATTTGTAATTATGGGAGCGGACGATCACTACATATCCATTGCTGGATCTGTTACATATGGCACAAACTATTGCTGTCTTTTGGTAGCCGGGTTCCGCTTCTGTGTGCATGCATATATAGAGCAGCGTCGCATGTTCCTCGTCTTCTCGTCCTGTGATTATAATATCGTCTACTGTCAGTCTGTTTTTGGGCAAATATGGAATATATTATTAGGGCACATTGTACCCAGGGCAACTTTATCGCAAAACATGATTGACGAGTCTCCGAGTCCCAACGGACAATTTATACTCCTATTGTTCTTCTGTCACGGAATGACATCATGTTACATACAATATGCTGGCGGGAGTGGTGGGGTGAGAGCTTCACCTTCTCACCTTTGCTGTTTGTTATAGAAGGAAACGATTTTCACCGGATTATTACGTGAAATACCAAGGTGACCAATTATACATGTTACCCTCTCCCATCCACAGCCCTTGTCTATCTTGATATTGACGATTGACCCTGCTGTCGAGGGTGAACTCATGCCTATCACATGCAAACTGCGCAACTCCAAATATTATAGAATGATTTGCGCCTAATTGTTCAGAGAATTACTATATGCGAAGTCCGAGTGACATTATCAGCAGGCACTGTTTCTCATTTCACGATGGCCATCAGATACCGGAGTCTGCAATACATGTATAGTTATAGACTCCACGATCAGACCTGAACCCCCTGATACTGTCACACTGGAGAGAGAATATATCACGGCCTGTGGAGCAACCATTTCTATAGTTACTTTAGACAAGGAATACTCTAATTTGTTCCGAGAATAACTACGCGTTGAACATGACAAATGGATGAAGCTATGATGATGGATGAATGGTGATGTCACCTGTATTATAGCAGAGACCCTATCATCATTTATTATAGGGTCTCTCATTATAGGTATGAAAACGCAATACCCGGACTCTTCAGTCCCATAGTAAAGTATGTTCAAGATATATTTCTCCACAGCATTAATTTGTCTCATTTCTCATTCCATAGTCCACTTATGTAGATCAAGCCTTAAGTCAGTGAGCCTTTCACTACGCACTGGTTTCACAGTCTTAATTGTATCGCTAGATCTGGTCTCCGATATGTAGCTGCTCAATGAATAAATACATTTCTCTCATTCTATTGATCTGTTTGATCATATGATCAATCCACTCCGTGGGTAATATGGAAGTCTTATATTTGAACAATTAGTCTGAATATGTATTACAAGATCAACTCCATACAGGATATGTTAAACGATATTTATTAATAAGTGTTGGTTCTCCGTAAAAACAAAGATCAAACAATGTTTTGTATAGTGCCATGCATATACACTTTGCTGCTATGGTGGTGAGCCATCTCATATTATAGATCCCCAATAACAACGTGTTCCATGTGGAACACTGATACAATTACCGGCCCGCCATTGATATATATCGATCGAGACTCTGTGCTTATCCCCTCGACGAGTCTATATCATCAATTCTGCTAGAAAAGGGATCGATGAAATAATTGACAGCTGCATGATTCCCCTCCAAAAGATAGCGAATAGCTGATCTCTTGTGTATATACACAGAATTACATAGGAACGGTAATGAAAACGATATAATTGAATAGTTTCGACACGACTAAAGGGATTGAGTAAGTGAGTAAGTAAGTAAGATTTTACGTCGTTTTCAACTATGTTTCAGTCATATCACGACGGTGCCTACATATGTGCCAGGGCACGAGAGTGCCCAAAGTTCCTATATCCCGGACACTGATCAGCCCAGCCAGTACAGCATACGGTCAACCATCCAAGTATTGACTGGACTCAACGTTGCTTAAAGGTGAACTGAAAAGCTTTCCAATGTTCTGTTAAAATGTCATAAAACAAGAACTTCTATAGTTGTTACAAATATTTGTGGTAATAGTTCTGCGGATTATTGTTTTATTTTGGGTATATGAGAAGTCAAAACTTATACCACCAGAACACGAGAGCCAGAACTTTTAAAAACGTCATCGCTTGCCTTCCCTTGTTTTTAGAACGTCATGACGTCATCGTGGTCCTCGCTCATTCATCCGACGTAGCATGACGTCACATTTAAATAAAACTTGAATGAAGGAGACAGCTATAACGTCATAACGTTCTACAAACCAAGAGAGACAAGCGATGCAAGTTTTCAAGACGGATTTATAACAGAATAACTTAAATATTGCTATTAGTACAATTTTGCAAAATATATTTGCCCCCAAAACGTATAAAAGTTATGTCACATAAGACAAGATGTATATAAGCAACATTTTAGATAAAATTAAAAGCTTTGCAGTTCACCTTTAACTTCGGTGATCTGACGAGAACCGGTGTGATGTCTATGTAACATCAGAAGTGGATGAAACTAGAAGTATGTAATGATGTATTCAGTATCATCGACGGCATGTTACCCGTTTTAGCGCATCCAGTTGAAAACATTGCCTCCTATCGGGAACTGGCGAACTGCCAGGGGAGACAATTTTGGAAGGTCAGGAAACGACTCCTACAGCCGCGAATGCAACTACAGCGTCCCGAGTCAAACCGCCAAAGGTGACGCAATGAATCATGGGAGTTTTATGAGAGACCGTGACACTGCATATCACTGAAAATGATAAAAATCGCGGCTCGCTTATGTTAACTCCTCTTGGCGATGTTGGGTTGATTTATTTGTACTTTCATCAAACAAAATTGGGGAAGCCGAACTGAATGAACTTATCGTCACGAGCGCAACAGCTTTCTTCTTTGGTTTTCTCTCTGGGTCAAGCCGTTACATATAATGGGGCTTGTGCTTCTAAATCTGGTAGCCAATCATTTGCCTTTAGTAAAATTCCTGATAGTCCTTATAAGGCACGCCTTCGTATCACGCGATATTTCTGTAGTATTTTGAAATTCGGTTGTAAGAAAATCGAATGTTCATTGGTTGCCAGTGTTGGTTACGTCATATAATGACCTCTCACGCTTACCGCGGAAAATTGAGGCTTATGACGAGTGGGTCAAAACATTTCTTTGAATTCGACCTGATTCAAACTTGTTGTTGATATATTGTGTAAACATTTAGCCATTCGTATCACCAAATGTCTGTAGTTCGGACGGACATGACAGATTATGGATTTTGGGAGTTTAGATGCACAATAAAACAAAAAAGACATATATGATAATATCCTGCCCACCCGTTAGGGGGCCACCAGGTTAGAAGTAAAGCAAATAAATGAACTTCCTGCGTTATCTCCCAGCGTTTATAAGGTACCGTAGACCTGGGTCTCCAGAATAAATGAACTACGACCATACTCGATTGTAATTCAATAAAAGTTTTATTGCCCATTTACTATATCGAACTAATGTGTAAAAAACACAACAGGAGTCGAAAGTACAGGTAGATCTTCGTTGGGCAGAAGTTTGAATCTAACGAAAAAATGTTGACTCCGGTCAGCACAACCGGTTTGCTGGGTCACCGTAGCGTACGGCCAGACTGCGTGCGCCAGATAAATCCCATGATTCCGCAGTCAAAATTTAGCATTTGCGTACACTTCGCCATCCATAAGATGGCTTGCGAATCGTGTGTCTCCATTATCGCGGAGCGGTATCCGGTATTTCACCGGATTCTGTTCGGCCTTCATCCGGCGGAGAACAGACTAGAGAAATCTGATAAATTACAGGTTTTCATACCACTTCGGAAACAGATATTGCCTGGGCTTGCAAAACATATAGGTATGAATAACTTTCGTATCATCCAAGAGGTGTGGAAGATCTGTAATTTTGAACAAGTAGGACATCACATCGAAAATGGCGGGTTACGTTGGGGTTACGTCGGTAGACTTTAGCTGATTGGCTGACGAAGTCACTTGGTATTGATTTCTGGAAATTCCCTCTTGCAGTTGCCGAAAGTAGGCTGAACATGGATACACACGATCCCAGGGTCAGTCTTACCGTGTATAGATGACCCAGATGGTTACAGGTTGAAAATTTAGGTAATTCAGCTACCGACAATTGCCGACTAATAACGACTGCAAGCCGATCGGCGCACAGTGGAAAAAATGGATTCTGTATTGCGCAGATTTCACATCCTACGTCACATGAAACGTTATAGGCAGGCTGGTGGTGCCATTGCAGTGTACATAGTCTAAGTGATCCTTACATACTTCTCGTTTTCATGAACTTCTGGTAACATCGATATGCGAACTGTTCAATTTCATAATCGGGTGTATCAATTGACAGCAAATTAATGTGAAAACGGCTGGAGACCTTGTTAACCATACGTTTATTTAAATAACTGTTGTAGCTTACTGTATAGAAACCACGATAAATGTTTCAAACCTTTGTAGATTTCCGCGAACAAAGAAAACTTGAGGCACAGTTCTATACAGTTTAATGATAGTAAACAACCATCAATAGCCGAGCGATTTATTAATCAACCGCGATTGCGTTCAATATCTGTCCTTAGTGGATGTTTGCAGAAAAAAAAGATTGCAATAAAGCTGTCTTTCCTGTTAAAACCAGCCTGGATAATGCACCAAGCACGCGTGGAAATTAGCTGCTAATTTCATATATATTCATTAAGAACAATTTAGTCAGTAATCAATTATTGCGGTTGTAATCTTAATGAAAAATCTTTTTTAGTGTAACACATTCGATTAGCCATGGAATTTCATGTGTATACTACGTGTGACATTCCCGACATGTGGTTATATATTTACCGTTCGATTTGATCATGCTGATATACAATATTTACATAAGCTTGTTAAAGTGATAGTTCGCGTGATATTTTATATAGTTTACGTAATCTGTCACACGCTAATGGATTTTTTTGTTTGTCGGACCGTAAACGCAAATGCCACATAAATGAAACGTCACCAATATAGAATAGGCTATTAGGCTACAAGAACACTTAAGCTACTATTGTAGTTCCTATAAACATGTTGTTTTCCACTCTTTTAATGTTGCGTTCAATTGTTGTCTATATGATGAGATTCTGATGGTGGACGTTTCGTCCCCGAGGCTTGCCCTCTGTATAAATCATTGAAATTGTAGTTTCGTGATTTGTAATCAATTCTGATTGATCAGTCGCGACAGCTGATCAGTGCGTGACCTCTCTTGCCCGAGGCGGGTCGCGAATGACCACTCGGAATTGAGAACGAAGCCCGCCATAATCGCGCTGTTCCTAGATGGATGGACAGTTACGTTGGATTTTGAATCGCCCTACAAAGGTAAAAAAAATGCACAAATTTACTAATTTTACGACGGGGATATAAACTGATATTTGTAGAATATGCTGATGTATTTTGTTTGGCGATAAACCGTTTATTTCTCGATTCACCCAAAGTGCGTTTCACGCCTAGTTGTGGTTTTATATAAAGCATGGGGTTATATATATAGAGACCCCATATTTCGACACTTCACCGTAATACCACCGTCCACACCCCACCAAAACTCTTGTTTTGCGGGCCTGTGATGGGGTCTAGCACGTTTCAAGCTGTTCAAGAAAGGAAAAAGATGACATCATGAGTAGCCATATAGCATGCAATAAAAGTCTAGATTCTTAATGATATTATCGCGTAACGAAGTCAGACTTTTGGTCTGGGTAAGTATAGGGAAAGGCTTGTAGAAAATTGGAGCCCCATCAACTTTAAATGGAGAGGCAGGAGGATGACGCCATCTTGCAAAGAAGATGGAACATCTAACTGAATAAGTAGTGAAACTTATACCGAGACTTTACAAAGAAGGAAACCGTCTCCGAATGTGCTGACATCATGAAAAATACTCCAGGCCCACGACGAACTTCACAGAGGATTCGTATGAATGCAGGTCAGGTTTGGAAAGGGGAAATACACGCGTCTAGTCCGTCATTCAATATTCAGCCCTCGTCAGTTAGAGAATTGCATGATCCAAAGTCCTAATTCATATAATAGCATGAACATAATAAGTATAATAATAATGATAATATTTAAATTGCTGGCAGAAATGATGAAATAGGTCTATCCACAAGATCCACAACTTGGGTGTGGCAATGTGGAAGGGTAACGGTTAGAGGTATGAGATTTTCACTATTGGATAAAAAGAGGAAAATCGTCGGCTGGGGGGATTCCTCTACCAGATGTATATATCAGTGTTTAGACTACCCCTGCAGCCTACACCCGACAGTTTGCAATCTGTAACCTGTAGTATGCACCAAGCAGAGGGGCAAGTATATCAGGAAATTTACAACGCAAAATCCTTACATTAGGTGTAACTCAGACATAAGACTATTGAAGAAGCAAACATGAAGCGTAAATTATTCTTGAACTGATGACAACTAATTACTAGAAGAAAAAACAACGGAATATTGTCAGCAATACAAAAATCATCAATATCGGTTTTAAAGGATATATACAGCTGTAACTTTCAATTCCTTTATCTCTGCTCTCGAGAATCTCTAACGACCCTAGAACTTTTCTTCAGAATCGATGTTCTCCAGTGTCCAGTTTTTCCTCATTTACGTAGTTATTGTTACTATTTCTGTTGGCAGTCAACATTTCTGTCTGAAAGTCTGTCTAAAAGCTACCTCGTAGCCGATATCTCAAATGGTACGGAACTGACTAGTCGTTTGCAAATTTCGTTGCGAGTTCGTAATATGTTTGACGTTATGACTATTCGTTCTCCAGGATATAATCTTGCTATGCCGTTTTACCTGCTTGGTCTTCGTCATATCATTGGCTCGAATAATGATGTTCCCTCTCGTCGATTACTCCGCTATATACTTTCGCAATAGGTGGCCGAAACATCTCTTTCCCGACGCTAATATACTTCCATTTATTTACGGAAAGGCGTTATTACTAATCATATCGCTCGCCCTCTGACGTGTATCTTTCTTTGACGTCGACCGTCCCATCATCGCTTTGGTCGATTAATCGACATTTTTTCTCATTTTGTAGGACGAACGCTGGTGCAGTAGTTCGTCATTCAGTAGTCAGCCGTCGTCCATTAAAGAATTTCCGAGTCTATAATCTAAAAAGCTAATTCGTATAACAGCATTTGCACAAACAAATCAAAACAAATTATAGTACATATAAACATGGGATATTTCTTGTAAGAAAGAAGCGGTTCCATAGTCATGAAGGCATATTTCCATTAGAACCAATCTGAAATTGTCTACTCGTATATAATCCCTCTCCCACGATGGATTAATAGATGAATGGCACAGAGATTAAGTCTTTGTACATTTTCTTGTATTAATCGTGTTGTCTGGGATAAATGAGAAGCGCTGATGATGTGGTCGCTCTGGAAGGAACGATGGGGGAGGGGGGGGTGCTCGATGGGGATTCATTTAAGGAAGTAAAGTAGTAGTAAAATTTTTATTAATTAATTATTATTAGTAAGGAATACTAACTTCGTAATACTTAATCACTGGATCTTCTCTTAAACCGCGATTGCGCTGTAGACTTTGCTGATCAGATCAGGCAATTCAGATCATCGCCACATTTCAATTGTTCATAGTGTCATGGGAAGCAAAATGAAACGAAAGAAAACAACCAGATGGAACAATGCAACCAGAATATCAACAACTCCTTGTTAGATACATCGCTCAATATGTTCTTATCATCATTGTATCCCATGACATCACTAGCGTCTCTTTGTTCTATTTTTATTTACACATCCATGTATTTGAGTGCATGTATCTAAAACAAATGCTCATTTACAATTATGGGAGCGTTCGACCACTACCTATCCATTGTTGTACCTGTTACCCATATTCGACATATGGCACAGACAACTGATGTCCTATGCTAGCCAGGTTCCGCTTCTTTGTGCATGCATATATAGAACATCATCGCATGTTCCTCGTCTTCTCGTCCTGTGATTAAAATGTCATCCACTCTCAGTCTGTTCTTGGGCATATATGAAATATAGTATTAGGGCACATTGTAGGTCCGTGTAACCGTGCACAATTCAATTTTCGTTTTTTTGCTTTTGGTTTCTCCAAATCAAAAATTGAAATTTCAATTTTCGTTTTTCGTTTTCGATTTCTCAAAATCAAAAATTGAAATTTGACATTTCGTTTTCATTTTCGTTTTACTTCGCGCAAAAATGAAAATCAAATATTGAAAATTGCCTCGATTTGTCCGTTTTTCGTTTTTTGATTTTAACTTTGACGCGACAATGTTAGTAGTATAGAGCGAGCATTTAAACGTAATGGCGCATCACTGCGCATGCGCAGAACTTTTTGTGACGTCACAGCGACATTGTGCGCAGGTGTTTCTGCGCAGATTTGCGGAGGAAGTGCGGAGGATCGGGGGATTCCCCAGTGGGGGTTTCCCATGACGATCACAACTATAGTTCCGGCAACCTGTAACCTTTGTATTCCTCCGCGGTGATGCGGTTTGGCTGTGATGCGGTCGCGGAAGAAAGCTTCCGCGGAGGAAAAGTAGTCCCTAGACTACAAATACGCTGCATGGTCCGATTGGGCCGAGTGAGGCTCTTTTCAGTCATGTCATGGGTGTTTTCACAGAATAAATGCCATGCGGAGGATGGGTACTAGTATTTCGCTGACGTCCTGGTAATAAACATAATCTATAGGTGTTGTACCATGTTAATAGGATCAGTCTAGCATCTGTACCACCCTAGGGTCGAGTGTTTATTGTCCGGTGTATCTCCGCAAGAAAACAACAAACAAAATGGCGGCTCCAGGATGGTGCGGGACGCCCTTTCCCCATCACGGCGTCGACCGTAGCGCCATCTGCACACATTGACGCAAGGGAGACAACTCGTGTGGACCAAGGATATGGAAATAGCCGTGTTTGAGCTAGGGGAGTTACTACTGGTCCAGTGGGGTCGAGTGATGTATCAATGTGAAGCTTAGGTGAGGGGGCATCTGATGGGCTGGGTGTGGGGTTGAACTAGCGTCATTCTGCGCATGCGCGGTGGTCCAAGGGTATGGAAATAGACATTTTGGAGCTAGCGAAGCCAATAATGGTCCGGTGGGGTCGAGTGAGGTATCAAAGTGAACTTATGTGAAGGGGCATCTGACTGGACTAGTGGGTTGAAATAGCGTCATTCTGCGCATGCGCGGTGGCCCAAGGGTATGAAAATAGCCGTGTTGGAGCTAGGGGAGCTACTCATGGTCCAGTGGGGTCGAGTGAGGTATCAAAGTCAAGCATTCGCCAAGGGGCATCTGACTGGACTAGGGGCTCGGGTGTTGTCACCATTCTGCGCATGCGCGGTGGCCCAAGGGTATGGACATAGACGTGTTGGGAGCTAGGGGAGCTACTCATGGTCCGATGGGGTCGAGTGAGGTATCCAAGTGAAGCATTGGTGAAGGGGCATCTGACTGGACTAGCGGCTCGGGCGTTGTCACCATTCTGCGCATGCGCATCGACGTTTTGGGATGTAGGGGAGTCCCTAATGATCCAATGGGGTCGAGTGAGGTATCAAAGTGAAGCTTATGTGAAGGGGCATCTAATGGGCTGGGTGTGCGGTAGGAACACCATTCTGCGCATGCGCAGATGCAATGCGGAGCTCTCGTCCAATCAGAAGCGAGTATTTCAAATCCGCCACGGAGCTCTCGTCCAATCAGAAGCGAGTATTTTGACCCGGTGCATTATGGGACATATCCAAGATGCCGGCACGTATGTTCAAGATGGCGGCACATCCGGTGTCGAAGACTGGCCATTTTTGTCGGGATGTGGTCACCTAGTGTCGAAAACTGGACCCTGTATGGGCCCCATGTCACTTCCGGTTTTCACTAAAACTACCTCCAAACCCAGAAGAGTTCCAACGTTCAATCCTCCGGGGGGTTTTGTTTTTCCCGCCCCGGCGCCCCCCGCAGCGCGCGCGGGTTCTCCGGCCGCAGCGCGCGCGCGCGCGCGTCAATGTAGGGAGAGGTTAAATCGACAACATAGAACTTATAGTCATCAACTTCATCTATACGTGTTGGACGAGTCTCTTCACTCACCGTATACACGCACCTCAATGAAATGCCCGCTCCAAACCTAGACCAAAAACACGTACTTGGTCTGTGGGCTGATTTCATTGGCTCTCTATTTTTACTATAGTGCTCTTGCATTCTAACCTTGATGGGTTACATTTTGGCCCCATCCTACACCACTGATTTCAGTTTCACTGAATCTCCACATTGGGCATTGATGCATTATGAATAAAACACACAAGACAGGGTTTTTTTTGGTGAGATCTCATTTTGTTTTTTATTCAGTAACAACAACAACGTGAGAACAACCACGTGAAAACTCAAGCCCAGAACAAGGGGCTTGTAATTAACTGAAGCCCAGAACAGGGGGGGCTTGTAAACTGAAGCCCAGAACAGGGGGCTTTTAAACTTAAGCCCAGAACAGCGGGCGTATGTACATTGAAAGAATTCAAGCCCAGAACGGGACTTGTACATTGAAATGATGGGCGGCCCAGTCATAGACGAGTACATCTCGGTCCTCGGCCTTGGGGTACTCGTCAAACATCTGTACGATGGTAGATAAGGGTCTTCCCCGGCATCGATGGTACAGGTAAAACAAGCAATATTGTCCGCACACGCTACTGGTCAGGCTTTGCAACGTTTGACTGTTCCAACACCACGTCTCTGTGCCTTGATCCATGAAGTCTGTTAAATCGGGATGGAGGGGTGGCAGGCCGTACGGGTCAAAGTATTCGCCCTGCTGTTCTGTCAAGTACACGCCCACCCAATGTTCACCGGGCCGATCCATCGGATCCGTGTTGAGAACGTAAGCAGCAGGATACACACGGTCTAATGGGAACACATCTCGGGCGAACACCCCTTGAAACATCATACGTGTCTCTGGGTCATTCTCCAGCACGGTGGTTATCTGGTCTGTATCCATGTTAGGTGGAGAAGTCACACAGCACGTTGCGCGCCTTGTCCACTTGAATGATGTTGTCAAACTCGGCGTAGCAGATCACATTGACGGTGCTCCGGAGGGCTCGTTGAAAGTGGATTTCCAACCGTAAATTGCCTTGCTTGGCCAGGGCCAGCTGATGGTCGTTCTCTAAGGTGGGGGTCAGATCGAAACAGAACAACGTGTATCCGTTCCCGTAGTCCGCCCGACTGATGAAATTCCCTTCGTCCTGGTTGATTTGACCGGTGGCTGTAAACAGGCTCTGATAGGCTCGAATGAAATTCGCGCGCCCAAAGTTTGGGGTTAAGGCGGTGGCTGGCACCTGTTGTCCATCCACATGCAGGGCCACAAAATTGATGCCGAAATGTTTAAAGTCAAACGGATTCTCTGGGTAGGCTCCACTGAAACTGGTATTTTCCACACAGGGCAGGATCAATCGCTTGGGTAGTTCCCCAGGAACAGGTTGTCTTTGTTGGCGCTCATATTTCCAGCAGACACAGAGAACACTTTGGTTTGCACACGTCGGATAGGGTACTGGGCTGGTTTTGTTTCCAAGGCTTTCATGTGTCCCAATTGAACGGCTGGATTCGGTTTCACTTTTCGGACATACAGGACTGCGTCTTCGATGACAATCTTATAGTCAGCTACATGCGCCTCTACGTTAGTGGCCATCAAGGCGAAGGTCGGAGGCGCCCGTATCAGTCGGATTTTGATGGGAACCTTGTTCAAGAGGTATCGGTCTTGCATGAACATGTCTGCGTGCAGTCGACCGATCATATCCACCGAGACGCCGTTCGCGGTCAAAGCCTTCCGTTGGCTATATCCCGTATTGTCGTTCTCTGCGCCCATGTGCTCGGCTTTGTCCTGGTAGAATAAAGCGGCTGTCAGTTGAGATTTTTTAGCCTCTCGGGCGAGAAATATATCCACCTGTTGAAACATCGAGTGCAGCCAGAGATTCGTCGGGCCCACCGTTGCTTGGTCGACGATTCTGGTGCCATCTCCACTGACGATCTTGGCTTTCACATACAAGTAGGTATGGGCTAAATCCACATAGGTCGTATCCGCATTACTGATGGTGAACTCGATGGGTCCTGTTGCGTTGATGCTGGACAGCGGGAGATGCTCCACCCATAATCCTTGTTCGGCACTGGTCTGTGTGGGCGGCACGGTCCACAAATCAAATTCACTGTTGGTGGAGGGGCAGGACTCGGCGTGGATCAAGGACATGTTTTAAGAAAAGATATCCCGGGTCTTCGATGTGCGTCGTCGCTGGGTCGGTCGTCGACTGGTGCGTGGTCTCGGTGGGCAGCTCTTTTATTCCCTACGGTGCGTTGTGCTTTGGCCACCAAGACGCCTCCCGCTTCTTTGGCCCGCCGTTTCAAGGCTTCTTTGGGTGCTGTACCTCCCATCACATCACCGGCCACTTGCAGTCCACTGCGTACCGCTTGTTTGCCGATTGCTTTCACCCCACGCGTCACCAAGGGCAGGAACGTTTTGACGATGCTGCCGAGTATGTTCCCCAGTCCATGTCCACGTTGCATGCGTGCACCACTAAACACCGGAAAGCCACCCCGGCCTGTTGGGCATAATAGTCCATATAGCTGCGTGCATCGCACTCGTAAGGCACCTTCATTATGCAAAGTGGGGAGCACGTGCTTGTCGAAAATGAAGTGTCACCACCACTTTCCCGCGTTCGAATGCCACCGGTCGTCCCGTGTCATCTCTTATATCACCGTGATCGTGTTGATGTGGGTTTGTCGTACAGGCAGGAAGAGCATGTGGGTGAAACTGTGGGTGACTTGATCTCCATACAACTTTTTAATGGGCACCACCCGTAACAGGTGTGTTGATATCACCCACGATGTGGTTGTCCACCACGTCCGAGTAGACGTAGAGTCCGTACATACCCGACTTCATATCCATCGGGATCTCGCCTTGGTGGGCGGTGGGACCAGGGAACGTCCGTAGATCGAAACCCAGCATTTGCTGTAGGATAGGACTCAGTACGACACTCGCGTTGACGGAGACGATAAGCTCTGCCTTGTCGTTGTGTGCGTTGTAATCGAAGTTCACGTGATTCTTGAAGGGATAGGCTTTGATGGGTTTTGAAGTATTTGTGACCTCCCGTAGAGCCTTATAATGCAACAGTCTTGACAGCCCACCCATGAACTCCTTGGGAGTATCGTATTGGCCTTCGGGGAGAGTGAGTCGGGTGTCTTTTCCTTCGTAGGTCACCTCGTACCACACTTCATTGGCTCGCACGTTGTACCACGAGTAAGGGTACTGAATATCCACCAGTCCACATTCCCACCGGCCAGGTAAATGCAACGGTTGTGGTAATTGAGTCACATACTTGGCCACGGTGTTGTCAGGAAACACATCCAGCGAACTGTTACTGGGTAGGGTGAGGTAAAACATGGCGACTGAGCTGTCCTGCTGCTGCACCGGCTTTTAATAGGTGTTCCAGACCTTGGGTGGTTGTGTCCGGCGTCGTGTTCGTCGCGTTGACTTGCTACGTGTCACGGCTCTGGAGATGTGGGGTGTCTTGATCAAGGGTGGTTTTTTAAAGGCACGAAAATAAGGTGCCCGTTGTGGTGGTGGAGTTTTGGGGGGTGACTCCGGTTCCCAGTCGGATTCCCAAGGTTGTGGAATCTGTCGTGGTGCACGACTCGGCGATTGCTGGGTTTGCTGCATAAAGGCCCAGCGGTGGGGGTTCCCCACCAATTCCTGTGGTACATGCATGTCTTTCAAGCCTTGAGCGAAGACCTTCCATCCTCGAGGATCCGTGTGCGATCTGCGTTTACGCATCAGGTCATTCACTAAATCCGTCATGTGGGTGCCGGGGACCACCTGATTCTGTACCAGGAGTTCGCCTTTATCATTCCAAGTCATGTTAGGATTCTGTTTCATCCGTTGTAATACCAGGCCAGCTTGTTTCTTGAACGAGGCAGGTACACTCTTCAGCACTTCGTCTTCCACCCACTGTGGGGCTGTGGGGGCTACCCCTGGTAATGGCGGCTGTTGGAGCGGTGCTGAGGTCGGCGGTGTGTCACGTGGTGGTGGTGGTGGTGGGGTAGAGAGGGTTTTGTATTGGTCCATGAACGTCATGTACCGTTGAAGCGTCTCATTGTACCGTTGTACTTTCTCACTGTCGCTTAACCCCGGTCTCTGTAAGATCTGTTGCATCTCTCCATCGAGGGTGTTTATGGTCTTCACCGTAGGTGGCACAGGGTAGGGCGATTGGAGGTTTTGAAGCAACCGAGGTTCGACGAGGACCATTTTTTTCGTGTGGTTCATTGTCGGCCGAAGAGTCCACCCAATACTGGACCCAACACGGAAGCGGCCAACGGTGCTAAGATGGCCCCGAGAAAGCCGCCTTTCTGTAACACCTTTTTCTTTTGTGTTTGTGGGACCCGCTTATGGACTAGGGTTCGGAGACCTGTCTTATGCTTGGCCAACTTGGTCTTCTGAGCCGGAGTCAGTGGTACGTTGCCTTTTAACAGGTTGTACCCGATCTCGCACAGACAGCGTACAAGGTCAGGGTCCGCACCGCGTACAATGGTTCGGACCAACTCGGGTGGGGCCGTCTTCAATACACGGAGCGTGGGAGCGTGCTTCCGTACTCGCGCAGACATCCTGTACAACTAATGCCAGAACCCACAACTCTACCCTTTTTATCCACCTCAGAGACAAAAAATCAACCCTGCTGTGGTATTCATTCTTTTTTATTATCCCCATCATCAAACACACACACACCCCAGCTGGGGGAGCCACTGTAGGTGTGTTTACATTATTTTTGCATGTACACGTGGTGAGTCTCTCCGGGAAAGATGCCGGTCCGTAGTCGAAGGTGGTCGGGGGTGGCTTGCTTGAGGTCGAAGAGCATATACCCGTGCTGAGGGGTTGTGGCATCTTTAAAGGCTTCCAACGCAAACGGTGTGCGGCCGGGATATATCTGTCTCGCCAGGTGCAGCAGTTGAGTGGTATCTCTCGGGTTTTTGAAGACCACCAGGTAGTGGGCATTTAAGCTGATGTTCCTATGTTCTTTGTTTTTACTGAACAGATTCTGCACAATGTAGATGACGCTGAGCCGTCGATGATGGCTGCCTTTGGTAAAGAGTTGGGTGACCCGCGCATCCGTCTCCGCCATGAGATCATCCAGAACCACCAAGGTGTCGGGTTCCAAATCGGCCAGGTTGGGCAGGCCTTCCACGAACGTGATGTGGGGTATTGCTGCATACGCTTCCTGCCATTCTCCGTAACACCACACGACCCGGGCAATGGGTGGGGTGATCATGCTGTCGGCGTGTTGAAGGAGCTTCCTGACGAAGTGCGTTTTGCCGGAACCCGTCGGTCCTGCGATGACGCAAGTGAAGGGATGCTGCCAACGGGGGTCCATGGTTCGAGGTGTATCCGTTGTCGTGGTAACCCGCTCTTGTAAATTTCGTACGAGTGAACTGGAGTGGTGGTGGGTACAACGTCGGTCGTCGTTGTCTGTTCACTGCGAGGGATGATGATGGTGGTGGTGGGTACAACGTGGGTCGTCGTCGTTGTCTGTTCACTGTGAGGGATGAAATCCGGTGGGTCTTGAGACGTAGTGGGTGTTCTGGGTGTAAGTGTGGAGCTTACACTGTGGAGCTGGACGTGGCTTGTACACGGGGTGTGGTGGTGGTGGTGACTGGGCTCGATACGACTGGTGCTACCTGTAGACCGGTTTCACTGATGGCTGGTGTTCTCAGTTGGTT
>JAVTVY010056349.1:0-28881 GCA_036873755.1 Hanleya hanleyi | reverse complement strand
GCTCACATTCTGTAACCTTGTAGTTTCGTAGGCGGGCTGCCATTGGCTATAACACCAAACAACACGTGTCGGAGCTGGGGTTGCCACACCTCCCACTAAGAACTTCATCATCCAGGATGTCTTTCCACACCCTGTAGGGCCGCTCACCGTCATCGTATAGGGATGCTCTACTGCTCTTGTTGGACCCTATAGCGGGACTCGGCTGTGTCTGTTGGTTGTGTTTGCGTTGGATGTGCCTGAGCATACTATCGCGACGAGAGAATGCTCTCTCACAGAACGTACACGTACACGACATGTTCATCAGTCGACCAATACATATGGACTGATGATGGACACATGTTCATTCCTATATTTAAAGACTCTACCACCACCACACACACACCACCACCGACTCCACCAACACCACCACCGCACACCACCAACACCACCACCAACGCCACCAACGCCACCATCAACACCACCAACGCCACCATCAACGCCACCAACGCCACCAACGCCACCACCAACGCCACCAACGCCACCATCGGGCGTCAACGCCCGGTGGTGGTGATGGTGGTGGTGGTGGTGGTGGTGGCCGGAACTGACCTTTGACCCCGGCGCGCAAAGGTTTCCACCGCACGGTGGAAACCTTTACACCGCGCGCGCCGGGGTCAAAGGTAAGTTCCGGCCACCACCACCACCACCACCATCACCACCACCGGGCGTTGACGCCCGGTGGTGGCGTTGGTGGCGTTGGTGGTGGCGTTGGTGGCGTTGGTGGCGTTGATGGTGGCGTTGGTGGCGTTGGTGGTGGCGTTGGTGGTGTTGATGGTGGCGTTGGTGGCGTTGGTGGTGGTGTTGGTGGTGTGCGGTGGTGGTGTTGGTGGAGTCGGTGGTGGTGTGTGTGTGGTGGTGGTAGAGTCTTTAAATATAGGAATGAACATGTGTCCATCATCAGTCCATATGTATTGGTCGACTGATGAACATGTCGTGTACGTGTACGTTCTGTGAGAGAGCATTCTCTCGTCGCGATAGTATGCTCAGGCACATTCAACGCAAACACAACCAAGAGACACAGCCGAGTCCCGCTATAGGTCCAACAAGAGCAGTAGAGCATCCCTATACGATGACGGTGAGCGGCCCTACAGGGTGTGGAAAGACATCCTGGGTGATGAAGTTCTTAGAGGGAGGTGTGGCAACCCCAGCTCCGACACGTGTTGTTTGGTGTTATAGCCAATGGCAGCCCGCCTACGAAACTACAAGGTTACAGAATGTGAGCTTTGTCCCAGGAATTCCTCACGACATAGACGAACCCTATTACTTCGATTCCGAGCAGACCAACGTGGTAGTGCTCGATGATCTGATGAGCGCGGCCAAGGACAATTCGAAAATCGCCGACCTATTCACCAATGGGTCCCATCATCGCAATCTGTCCGTCATCTATTAGACTCAGAATCTCTTCCCTCAAGGGAAGGCGTCCAGAGATATTGCCTTGAACTGCCAATACTTTGTGTTGTTCTCCAATCCCATTGACAGAGCACAAATCCGTGTGTTTGGTAGTCGAATTTATCCTCAGAACATTGACCATTTTATGCGGGCGTTTCAAGAAGCGACAATTCGTCCGTACGGCTACCTGTTCGTAGATTTAAAAGCCCATACCCCCGAAGATCGTCGGCTGACGACCCACCTGTTACCCGGCGAGGAATCACCACAACGGCATATACCCCTACACCATCCGCCGAGTCCACTCCTGGCAGAGCAGCAGCAGCAGCCCACCCCCATACAGCGGGCCTCCTTCATACCACCAGTACCGGAATATCACCCAACCGTGAAGGACCAACCCGAGGTTGAAAAAGATAATGTGAACTCGAGGTTATGGAAGGATTTGTTCAAAGAAAGTATGGACGCCGAGATGGGCGAGATTTTGGAGGCCACAGGAAACAAGTTTCAACGCAAAGGGTATTCGAAAGAGGAAGCTGCAATTTTAGCCCATAACAGATTGGCACCCAGACTACGACGGGCTTTACGTCAGCAGTATGTCGACTTACTGACCCATATGAAATTGTTGGATAAGGACCCAGTCCATATGGAAATTGAAAGAACAGCGTCGATGTTGAAAACCTCGGGCATGAACTGGAAAGCGGCGTATGTCAGAGCAATAGCACAAAAGAAGCATTTGTTCGAACGCATCATTAAACGCGTTAAAGCGTTAAGAAAGTGTGTTAAAGCGTTGAGACGAGCGTTAAGGCGTAACGACGGGCGTTGACGGGCGTCACTGCATTTCGATGAATTGATGTCAATTCCATGAAATCAGAGCTTCTGAGCTAATTCACCAGGGCGTTGAAGCGTTAAGCTAAGCGTTGATGGGCGTTACTGTCTATAAAAGCGGGCGTATTTCCAAAAACACGCACAGTCGACGTTCAACCGTCAACATGATTTATACTTGCTCTGAGTGCGAACGCACGTTCACCAGACATTACGATATGATGCGACACCAGAAAAATATACATGGTACTGAAGACGCCGAGGAGCCCGTTGAGGCAGATACTGATACAGAGATTGATGAGAGTGTGCCGACTGATACCGAAACAGAGATTGCCGAGAGTCTATCTAGTGATGCGGGGAGCTTGACCTCAGATAGTCAGCATACGTCCGTGGAAAGTGAGGCAGAACCTACCTTCTGGGATCGTATTGTGACAGCAGCTATCAATACTTACGCTGCAGCGATCGAGGACGCCGGAGAGGATAATTTACAACAGACGTACACCCAAATGCGCCCCCGCATCAGGAAAACAGCCATGGCGATCTATGAACAGTATACCTTACTACCGCTTGAAATGAAAGGCGACCCCACGCACAGGTCCATCATGAAGACCAAGCGTCACTTGGAAGAGGCTATGGGGCTACCACCCACCGAGGCCCTGGAAAATGCGATCAGAATGCGCAAGCAACTGTTTCAGGACATGCTGCCCGAAGAATATCCAGGCCTGTCCGCCGATGATTAGAATAAACGGTTCAGAATGAACATGACCGAAGAAGGAACTCTCTGAAATGGCGACTTCTGATTGGACAAGAATACATCTAACGGACAGGAACGAATAGGACAGATGCAAATGGCGGTCTCTGATTGGACAAGAGTCTTTCTTGAATTGTAAACATACCCAACGCGGCTCCCCCAGCGTGGGTATGTTATGATGGAGGGGAAAATAAACTATATGAAAAAAAATCTTGTTGTTGTTGTTCCCTCATGTGTCATCCTTGTTGTTGTTGTTTTCTCTCTCCGGTCTATATCATGGCGTCAAGGCGCTAGCGGGACCCATACAGGGTCCAGTTTTCGACACTAGGTGACCACATTCCGACGAAATGGCCAGTTTTCGACACCGGATGTGCCGCCATCTTGAACATACGTGCCGCCATCTTGGATATGTCCCATAATGCACCGAGTCAAAATACTCGCTTCTGATTGGCTGAGAGCTCTGTGTCGGATTTGAAATACTCGCTTCTGATTGGACGAGAGCTCCGCATTGCGTCTGCGCATGCGCAGAATGATATTCCTACCGCACACCCAACCCATCAGATGCCCCTTCAATGGGCATGGTCAGTACTTCCCAATTTTCCCTTTGTCTACTACTCGCCGATTTTTTATTTTTTTATTTTTTATTGATTTTCTTTATTCATTTATTTTTCCCCCCCGAGAGCTACAACATGACACCTTCCACGCCCCATTCGAACCCATAGCGGTCCCTCTCTATCCCAAACATACACCCACACACACACATAACACCCAAAATGACCATGTGGGAATAAGGACCTACAAGAGGCTTGGCCTAAATTGAATTTTATTGTACAAACACTCAAGATGAGCAGGTACATAACAAATGTAACATACAATCACAAAAATACAGTGGCAATAGTTTTGGTCCAATACGACTTGGCCTAGTGCGAGTTGTCTCCCTTGCGTAATAAGGTTCAGATGGCGCTATGGTTGGAAAGCTGCGATTATCCGGGGAATGATGCCAATTGCCATCCTATGCGCCATTTTGTGCATCATATTATTCTAGAATGTATTGTGAACAGTTTGAGATAAATTGAGACGTACGGGTAAGAGAGATCTTGTCTGTTTAGTCAATTGTTGGATCATGTCGTCTGCCAGTTCGTTGTTGGTGCTGGCAGTACTACGCTGTAATCTCAGCTGAGCCATGCGCGAGGCATGGTGTAATTCTTGTTGATAAAGTCAATGAGTGATTTTGAGCGACAAACTCTATAAATAGTAAGATCGTAGGCATATATAGTGATGGTGTACGGATATTTCATGGTGTACGGGGATTTCCTAGCATAGATATTATTAAAAAATAATATCATTTTATTTTGCATTTTTTTCGAAAGTTGATGGAAAATTGGCACTCTCTGGGAGCATCTGAGCAGTATAACATTATAACAACTGAACTTTGATTTATGCCAAAATGTCTCAAAAAAATGACGATCACTACATTGATAAACGTTACAAGCTGAAATGATCATTCAATCTCGGGTTTGCACTATAATTCAAGTTAATCCTTAGACAATACTATTCTGCCCCGATAGCAGTGGAATGCATTGACGCGCGGCTGAGCACATGAGCTCTGGTTCATTAATTGGGTTGCCTTTGCTATCTTTTTAACATAGAAAATATTGTTAATCGATGATAACTGGGCTATTTTCTACCTGCAGTTGTCGGACTTGGAATAGCAGGAAAACTTATCCGAGAGAAAATTCCGAGAGAGGGGGGAGGGGTGGTGGGGGGATTTCCTAGCATAGATATTATTAAAAAATAAGTTATATTACATACGTGTACGGCGTTGATTGGTGTTACTGAGTGATACTGGTCAGCTGCATCTCATCAATGAGGCGAACACGGTACTTTTGAAGCTTCACTTCCTGGGATGACTCCATGACTGTAGGCTCAGACTGATCAAAAACGGTGTAATAGTCTGGTGAATTTGCACTGGTAAAATGAAATAAATTAAAAGGTTCTCCACAGCTCATACAAGCAGGCAAGCAGGCTGGCTAGAGGTGAGGCAGGCAGGCAGGCAGGCAGGCAGGCTGGTCAGGTCAGTCAGGCAGGTAGTGCAATGAATACACCCCACCCCATGCCGTACATACCCTCTATGTCTACATGCCGATCGTTGACTTGAGCTCAGTAAACACTTGTACCATTTTGACCACCACACACGCCGCCATTTTGACCACCACACAGCCGCCATTTTGACCACCACCATCACACAGCCGCCATTTTGACCACCACCACCACACAGCCGCCATTTTGACCACCACCACCACACAGCCGCCATTTTGACCACCACACAGCCGCCATTTTGACCACCATACAGCCGCCATTTTGACCACCACCACCACACAGCCGCCATTTTGACCACCACCACCACACAGCCGCCATTTTGACCACCACCACACCAGGCCGCCATTTTGACCACCACCACCACACAGCCGCCATTTTGGTCCCATCCCACCATCTAGTCTAGACATGCCTTGATCACGTGATCAAGCTACGCCGCAAATACGGCCCGGGGGGAACAAAAAAGTAGGTCAATAAGACCTGTAAAGGGTTTTATATACTACTCGCCTGCCAGACATCGTCAGATGTGAATGTGATTGTCAATACCTGATTATATACAGAGCACTAGCACTTCATCAATGCAATTTGGCATGAACACATGCATTCTCCAGTTGGTTGATCATTGCAGAGCTGGCCATGAAAGCCGAGTGATCACTCTCCTCTTGCCTCCACTCACCTAAAAGATTTGGAAGGAGAGCTATCTGTCACTCTCCTTAAATAAATTGTTGCTAATGCTGACAGTGTGAATATCTTGATATTGCTCTCCACTGCTGACCTGAAGAAATTTGGAGTAGAGTATTCGCTAGCTCACCTGCATTTTGCTCATGGCCAGCACTGCATTGTGTTACAAGTATCGTTGACTGCTTGTCATTATATAAGTTCTGAACTCTGTGGCATTTACAGAAATTTGAATCCTGTACAGGCACATGTACAGAGAAGAGGTATGGTATTCTTAACGGTGAAATGCAAAGGAATTTTAATATTTCATAAAACTAATAGTTTTTATACGCCCGCAAAAAGGCGGACGTATTATGTGATGGCGGTATCCGTCCGTCCGTCTGTCCGTCCATCCGTCCGTCCCAGCGTCCGTCTGTCCGTCCGTCCGTCCCCCGTGTCCGGTCTATATCTGGAACAGTTTTCTATTTACAGTTCCAATTTTTGGTAAGTAGATACCCTACGGAGAGACGATGTGTCGCGTACAAAAATGAAGGTCGCGGTCAGAGGTCAAAGGTCACTGGCTTGAAAAACAGGAAATCAGTGAAGTGTTCGTGTCCGGTCTATATCTCTGGATGTTTTCTATCCACAGTTGCAATTTTTTGTGAATGGATACATCAGGTGGAGACGATGTGTCGCGTACCGAAATTCAGGTCGAGGTCAGAGGTCAAAGGTCACTGTTGCCTAAAAATCAGGAAATCATTGATAGTTTTCCATCTACAGTACTAATTTTTGGCGAGTGGATGCCCTAGGGGGAAACGATGTGTTGCATGCCAAATGTAGGTCGAGGTCAGAGGTCAAAGGTCAGTGTGAATGAAAAATCAGGAAATCATAAATTTCTAATCTTTTGTGAGTGGATTCAATAGGGGGAAATGAAGTGTTGCATATCAAAATATAGGTCAAGGTCGAAGGTCAAGGTCATTTTGACCCAAAATTCAGGAAATTATTAAAAATAACATTTTTTTGTGTCAGTAGATACATTAGGGGACTCAATGTGTCACATATTAAAATGTAGGTCAAGGTCAAATGTCAAGGTCACTGTGACCCCAAAAATCTGAAATTGTTAAAAAAATCTTGATTTTTTGTGTCCATTGAGAAATTACGGGGAGATGGTTTGTCATGTACCAAAATTTAGGTCAAGGTCACTGTGACTCCAGAATCAAGAAATCTTTGAAAATTACTTTTTTTTTGTGTCAGTAGATACATTACGGGGACATGATGTGTCACGTACCAAAATGTAGGTCAAGACCGAATATCAAGGTCACGGTGACCCCCAAAATCATGAAATTCATAAAAATCGTGATTTTTTTGTATCCATTGATGGAAGACGATGTGTCATGCACCAAAGTTTAGGTCAAGGTCAAAGGTCAAGGTCACTGTGACCCCAAAATCAGGAAATCATTAGGTCGCATTTTCATATGCCTGTCGAAGACGAGGTCATGTGATGCGATGTTGCGTTCTGTCCATTCATCCATTAGCATTTGTTGTCCATGCGATATCTCTAGTTTCAAGGTATGGAATGGTATCAGATACCTTACTCGCATGGCGAAGAGGAGACATACATCAATTTGTCAAATGTCAAGGTCACAGTCCCCCAGAATTGAATCAAGTTTAGCTGACTATATATGTGTTAGGTTGGAATATTCAGAGTTCTCTCCCCTACATGTATATGCCATTTGTCCTGTGAAGTTGTCTCCCGTGTTTGAAACAGCTACATTTAGTTAAACTGTTGTGAAATAGAAACCATACATTTACTAATTTAACGTGGAGAGGGGTCCTTTATGATCTTCATACCAGTTTATCAACTCGAGAACAAAGGTTTACTTCATCACTTTCTTCTTCCTTCATGAAAAATTCTCTCGTCTGAAAGAAATCCATTTGCAGGAAAAGTACTATTTTCTTGTGTTTGACTATTGTCGATTTCATTGTGGGATATGTGAGCTCTCGGTTCTTGCTCCAAGGTCACCTAGTTTCCAAGAGTTAAGCTCATTTTAGTTTATCATTCAATTTTAGATGTGATATGTTACATTCTCAGAAGCACAAAATTGTAGACCCTTTTCCGGATTGCTAGCTACCAATTGGAATCAAGGCGATTAAACAACCTTGAAATTTGGACCAATGTAATTCCAGATATACGGGCGTATATTGAAGCCCTTTGGGCTCTTGTTAGACTATCGTTCTCATCTTACAACTAAGAATGACCCTGACAATATTTCTAAGCATGGCTCTACTTAGATGATTCAGTGAAAGTGTCGTTTTACAGTGTCGTTATCGTCCTGGGAGGAGAATAGTCCTGGTACCTCACATGTGTCGTTTTAACACTGTCGTCTTGTGGAAGGGGGTAATGCCCCTATTGAGACAAACTACATAATATACATATCTTTCAAAGTGTCGTTTTTACACTGTCGTCTTACAAGGAGGGGTAATTAATGGCCCAATCTCGTGCTCTCTTACATGGAGTATGGACCGGCATTCATGTCGTCCACCAGCACGATGTCGGCTACTGGGGCGAACTTACGACAATCTCTCTTATTTCACCTAAAACATTTTGGAATTTTTGTTTGGCTGTTCTGGAACCCTTGCATAACAGAAACACATTGATGATACAAAAGTCTCTTATTTCAGTGTTGAGGATAACTACCCATACTCTATTACCGACCTCTGAGATCATTTCGATAATTGGATCGATTTCTTTTTCCATATGATTACAATGCCACCCTTGCATCTTGGCCGTTATATAGGGGAGATTGGGTCAAATTCGTCATCGGATTTGATGTATGTAGAGCAATTGTGTTTCTCGCAGAAGAGTTATGTTTTCCGGAGCTGTTCAGTCGACGTCGATATGCGTTCGGATTTTGTTTGTATGGAAGTTCTCAGTGTTTATTGATGCAATTTGTATTTCGTCGGTTAGGTTTATGCCTTGGGTCGATCTTATAGAGAGCCTATTTTGGAGTGGATGTACCTGGCTTGAGAAAACTGCTGAGGGACTATCTCATGTAGTATGGATTTGGTTGGTACATACCAGGATCGAAAGTCATTGGCAGCTGGAATGGTGCATACATGGACAATAGACCTTTTTCCAAGTTCTTTTCTAGTTCGGTAATTCTGAACTTCAGATGCTCCAATTCTAGAAGAAGTCTTTGGACTGCATACGGATTTGGAGATATATGTACTTTTTTGGGGACACTTCTTGTTCAGGATATCACAATTGGCGACTAACATCATCTTGACTGACACAATTATGTACCTCTTGTCACAGTATCTGCTCCATCAGCTTCCAATCCATCCCCTAAAACTATTTAGTACGAGTCTGAAACGAACAAGTGTGAGGACGTCAAACTTTCCCTCCTCATAGCCGCGATCGTGTTGGGTATAACAATATACTCATTTGTCAAACTTAATGCATCATAGTTTATCATTCTGGGCCCAATGGAAAATTCAAAGGTAAATTCAAGATGTCAGCCGTGTTGGGTCGTTTGTAATTTGTGTTCTGGACGATTGCTGTCCAATTTGGAGAATTGTCTTCACTCCAATACCACAAATCAGCCAAAGCCATGCAGTTATATTAGATTATTTTCGTTGTCATGTTAGTTCGAGTCTACTAATGTAGTCATTTGCACGAAGCATCGTGAATAATAGAGTATCGCAAACATGATTTTTCCTCAGGGACATCCATTTAACCTTTCTAATCTAGGAAAGGACCTTGTATCGTTAAATGGCCCCTGGTCAGGTGCAATACAGAAGTACCAAAATAAAATAATCTGCTACAATATTATATTGTATACTCAGAAACATTTCAAGGCACGGAGTCTCATCATTCTCGAGTCACAGGGCCGTAAAATAGTGCATTTGTGCAAAATAGTTGATTTTGAGGCGAAAACAAATCCTATTGTTCTCTGTAAACACGAAGATAAACGATAACCAGAACCAGATTTGGTCAACAACTACATATATTGGAATAGCGAGTATGCTGTATCAAGCTTGTTCTGGGTATCGTATTGACGTATTTTCACCTCAAAATTTGCGATGCACTACTTCACGGACCTGTTACTCGAAAATGATGACACTCAGAGCCTTGAAACTTTTCTGTGTATACAACATAATATTGTACTTCATGCCAACTGAATTTTTTTTTTGCATATGTAATATTTATTTTTGGCACTTCTACCGCACCTGTTCTGCGGCCGTTTACTCACTCATTCTCCCATATTACGTGGTCCTTTTCACTTCCTATTTAACGTGATCGAACTTCCCTGCATCATTTCTTATGAGTTTAGGCCCATTATCAGTGCACCTGCATGATTCTTTTCCTGGATTACTTGTTTTTTTTCTAACACATGCAACTCTGTAACTCATCTGAATGATATGCACAGTCACAATCAAAGCGTGACTGAGATACATCATTCTCTAGATGACTTTACAACGATTATTATGAATTAAGAATACGGATCAGCGATACGGATTTTATATTTTTGGAACATCATGGTGTCTTGTCATCATTGAAAACTGTTGACCGCTTCTCTCTTGCAGGTAACTAGCCTATGTTTATGTATACTATGATTGTCTTTTTATTCGCCCGCCAAAAGCGGACGTATTATGTGATGGCGGTTTCCGTCCGTCTGTTCGGTTCTCGTGTCCGGTCTATATCTGGGACAGTTTCCTATCTACAGTTTCAATTTTGGTGAGTGGATACCCTACGGGGAGACGATGTGTCGCGTATCAAAATGAGGGTCGAGGTCAAAGGTCAAAGGTCACAGGCTTAAAAAACAGGAAATCACTGAAGTGTTCGTGTCCGGTCTATATCTGTGAACTTTTTCTATTCACAGTTGCAATTTTTTGTGAGTGGATATACTAGGTGGAGACGATGTGTCGCGTACCAAAATTGAGGTCGAGGTCAGAGGTCAAAGGTCACTGTTGCCTAAAATCAGGAAATCATTTATCGTTGACAGTTTTCTATCTACAGTTCTAATTTTTGGTGAGTGGATGCCCTAGGGGAGAACGATGTGTTGCATACTAAATGTAGGTCACGGTCAGAGGTCAAAGGTCAGTGTGACTGAAAAATCAGGAAATCATTAAAAATTTCTAATTTCTAATTTTGTGAGTGGATTCAAATAGGGGAAATGATGTGTCGCATACCAAAATGTAAGTCAAGGTCGAAGGTCAAAGGTCACTGCCCCGAAAATCAGGAAATTATTAAAAATAACATTTCTTTGTGTCAGTAGATATATTAGGGGGACACGATGTGTCACATATCAAAATGTAGGTCAAGGTCAAAGGTCAAGGTCACTGTGACCCCAAAATCGTGAAATTGTTAAAAAGCTTGATTTTTTGAGTCCATTGAGAAATTACGGGTAGCTGTTTTGTCATGTACCAAAATTTAGATCCAGGTCAATAGTAAAGATCATTGTGACCCCAGAATCAAGGTCAAAGGTCAGTGTGACCTAAAAATTAGGAAATAATTAAAAATTACTAATTTTTTGTAAGTGGATTCAATAGGGGGAAATGAAGTGTCGCATACCAAAAATTAGGTCAAGTTCAACTTAGGTCACTGTGACCCCAAAATCAGGAATTATTAAAAATAACTTTTTTTTGTGTCGGTAGAGACATTAGGGGGACACGATGTGTCACATACCAAAATGTAGGTCAAGGTCAAAGGTCAAAGTCACTGTGACCCCAAAATCGTGAAATTGTTAAAAATCATGATTTTTTGTGTCCCTTGAGAAATTATGGGGAGACGGTTTGTCATGTACCAAAATTTAGGTCAAGGTCAATAGTCAAGGTCACTGTGACTCCGGAATCCAGAAATCTTTGAAAATTACTTTTTTTTGTGTCAGTAGATACAGTAGGGGGACATGATGTGTCACGTACAAAAATGTAGGTCAAGGCCGAACGTCAAGGTCACTGTGACCCCCAAAAGCATGAAATTCATAAAAATCATGATTTTTTGTGTCCATTGATACATTGAGGGAAGACGATGTGTCTTGTACCAAAATTTAGGTCAAGGTCACTGTGACCCCAAAATGAGGAAATCATTACAAGTCACATTTTCATATGCCTGTCGAAGACGAGGACATGTAATGCGATGTTGGGTTCTGTCCATTATCCCTTAACATTTGTTGTCCCTGCGATATCTCTAGTTTCAATGTATGGATTGGTACCAAATTTTGAGTATACCTTACTCGCATGGCAAAGAGGAGCCATACATCAATTTGTCAAAGGTCAAGGTCACAGTCCTCCAAACCTGAATCAAGTTTAGCTGACTATATGTGTTAGGTTGGAATATTCAGAGTTCTCTCCCCTACATGTATATAGCATTTGTCCTGTGGAGTTGCCTGCCATGTTTGAAACAGCTACATTTAGTTAAACTGTTGTGAAATAAAAACCATACAATTACTAATTTAACGGAGAGATGGGTCCTTTATGACCTTCATACCTGTTTTAATATTAACTCAAGAACAAAGTTTTACTTCATCACTTTCTTCTTCCTTCATGAAAAATTTTCTCGTTTGAGAGAAATCCATTTGCAGAAAAACTACTATTTTCTTGTGTTTGACTATTGTCGATTTCAGTGTGGGATATGTGAGCTCTCAGCTCGTGCTTCAAGATCAACTAGTTACCAAGAGTTAAGCTCATTTCAATTTATCATTCAATATAACACGTGATATATGTTACATTCTCAGAAGCACAAAATTGTAGACCTTTCTCTGGATTGTTAGCTACCAATTGGAATCAAGGCTATTAAACAACCTTGAAATTTGGACCAATGTGATTCCAGATATACGGGCGTATATTGAAGCCTCTTGGGCTCTTGTTGAATTTGGTGCTAATACTGTTATATGGAATATGGAATAGGTCCTTGGATTATGTACGCGGATATTCTTTAATGGACCACGGCTGCATTATGAATGACGGACCAGACGCTTGTAAATATTCATACAACATGCTAGCCATACGTTAGGTAATTAATCAAATTAACCTGACTAAAACAAGTGCGTGAAAATCTGTCCTAATTCAAAATAGCTATTGCCTTCTAAAACACATGCACAACAAACGAACATAATCAGATAAACATAATACAAATACCGACTATCCAACAACCCAGATTCAACTCTGTAGTCCATCAAAAATAAAAGCAAGATAAATCTCACGCTTATCATTATAAACTTGTAAGAAAGGACTTCAATAGCAAATCACTGCTCAGCCTAACTCGATGGCGGTACCTCACTATTTTCCACGGGAAACCGCAGAATCACGTGCCCTAATCATTATGACAGTTAACGCACTTTGGTTGACACATCGTGGAAGTGGGGTCGAAGCTCGACCAATCAATCTATCAATGTGACGTCGCACTCCGTTGCCTACGCACATGCTTTAACTCGCACCACTTCATGGTTTGCCTTGTTGCAAAAACAAAAATAAAATAAAATAACCCACCACACACTTTTTGATGAACAAGTGCCATACACAAACATACACCTATATTCGTAAATACTCAAAATAAACTGAAAATAACTGACAAAGCCAAGTATAGAACTTGTTGGCATGTTGCCTAGATTCACTTCATCTATATGTCATTATTTCAATTCTAAATTAAATAGCCACGTGTCGCAGCACTGAGCCGGAGCGTTCTACCCTCATAGAACTACTGCAACTCAACCAACCACCATGGACAATATAAAAAAACTCAATAATATTATACGTCTATTATTCTCGTCACCTTTAAATACCCGCATCTTAATTCTTGGCATTGATCCGTCAATGCAAGCGAATGATCCCTATAAAACACCTTCAATAGTCATGCCATTACCTAATTTTCAGAGTAACGTGACGAAAATACATGATATAAGATAACATTTAAAGAGAATGTCTTTACTGCCATGAGGTTAATTATAGTTCAAGCTCCAGGTATGGAACGACACGCTCTTTTAACTGGACTCCTATAACTTCTCTTCGTTAACCTCAACCTTACACGATATAAGTTACGCATTACGTTCATGTATGACAAAATACATCTACCAAGATTATGACTCAAATAGTCCTTACGGTAAAACTTATATGGATTTCTTCAATAATATATATGCCACCATATTAATCCATACACAAAGAAAGACAACTGTACGTATATCTCAAGGATTACTCATTGATTTCAATAATTTTCAACTTTAAATTTAGAATAGGTTCCGAAATCAGCTAAGAGGTTTAGCTCAGCTTGCTAAAGTTCAAAATCTACCGCCATATCTCAACAATTCAAGACATATACTTACAACTTCCACATAAACCGCGTTCACCAGAAATGTTAGGAATCTTCGAAAGTTGCAACCAAATATCGTCAAACATTATGTATACAACAAAATAGAGCTACTGGAACTCGATATCCAAAATAATAGTAAATGTGTGAACGCCTGTCGAACATGTATAGAAAATAAATTCCAATGCTTTACCAACAGTGCATCTTGACACCCCATAAACACAGTTCTGACAGTTTATAGTCAGTTCTTGGCAAAGTTCTTGTGAGATATCTTCTCGTTGTGGAGATGTAGACGTGCAGCGTTCACTGCAATTTTCACTGATTGTCCAAAATGTTGAAAACAATACACAGAAGGAAACCAAATAACCACTACACAATAAAATCGAATGCCAATCTCTCAGTTCGACATCTCGGCCCCTTGTCTTCTCTAAATTGTTACATGTACAAAGTAAGCACCAAAGTATCTTGAATTCAATTCTGTTACACTACCATAGCTGAAGTTAATCTTTGTTCTTGTGATGGTCAGGTCTTCGTCTTCCTCCGGGTTCTCGTATCTAGTAGGTTTTAAAGTGTTGCCATGGTTCCCCATCCCAAAGAGCTGTGTTGTTGTTATCATCGCACCACTGTCATAATCCGAGAACCAAGTGAAAATGCCCCCGGAGTAGGCTTATCATCAGCATGTGGACTTAACATGGATAATTTGAAGGGGGATCCCTTCTGTCGACACTGTACTTATTTGTGTCGTGGATAACTTCTTCGACCGATCAGTCATCGGTAATTCACCACCGCGAATACTATAAGATCGTTTCTCTAACTTTCTCTGCAGGCTGGTATTGCTCTGACTTAGCAACGAAATCTCTTATTTAGTCTCTCCTTAAATCTCCTCAACATCCATCAACTCGTCATTGCTAATCTGCAGCTCATCTGTGTAACTTAATTGCTCTATAACTCAAGTCAAAATAGTTGAGTTGTATACGCTGCTGCTTTATATTCGAGTCCAGTTCAAATGCTCAGAATCAACGTTAGCTTTTGGTGGTAATACACACTTCTTTTGCCATATATGTCGTCTTCTCTCTCCGGTTTTCCTTTCTATCTGTTTGTAAGCTCGTCAATGCGAATTTTGACATGTACGTACGAGACTACGAGGTTTGTGGCGTAGTTTCACGCGAAGGGTGCACACATATAAACCTTAATGAGAACGATTCCATTTCCGACTTCTGGTTGCCTTCGAAGGTTTTTCATACAAGACCCGAGATGCAGTTTGAAACAAATTAGTGTGTATTCGTTGACAGACTTATATTAGCATGTAGCAAAATGACAACACAATGTCAATCGCAGAGTTGTTCCCAGTTGTAGCCTACAATGAATCACGAAGAGAGACAGATCTTAAACGTCTAAAGACAAACAGGTTTGTCCATGCTTAAATTTAGTCAAACATACATACTATTTGACCTAAACACTTATCCAGTCACGGCTAAATGCTACCGTTAACAATTGGTGATTAACTACTAATTCCCATGTAACTTATGAATATTTATTTCAGTACCAGACCCTGATGCTGATGCAAGCATGCTATTTCCGAAATACTCTCTGAACTCAGTACATGCATGTAATTCAAAATGAACCGTTCACGATCACTACATACGAACGCTTCTGGTATATAAAACTATGCACTGGCCAAGATGCCATGCCTCCAAAATCAAACATGCCAGTAGTCTAACAAACATATATAGCTATACGTTGAAAACGATCATTGTCAATTCTGTATTGCCAATCTATACTGATTATCAAATATATGCAATATTCACAAAATATAGAGTTTATATCAGTAGAGATATTAAGCGTGTCCTGGCTCGGGAGCAGAGCAATCTGTTGAAATAGCTATACACGTCATCCGGTTATTTATACCTTATGACGTCATCCACCTAATTTTACTACATATCTATACATATTCGGTTATTTATACCTGATGACATCATGCAACGTTCTCCTCCGAACCTATATATAAGCGCCCTTCTCTACCGTCATCCACTGAACTCTTCATCTCACTTCAAAGTTAAACTTCATACCTAATCAGCATTCCTGTAGCCTATGGAGTTGAAATTAACATTTCCGTTGAAGAGGATCTTCTTTATATTGCAATAAATATATTGAAGATGAGCGTCAATCTCCACTGACTATTCACCTAGCTGAATATGTTTACTCGCTGATCATTGGAAAATCTGCGGTGAGTGAATTCTATTTCACATAAAATATCTCTCCCCAATGATAATGAATCGTCATAATATCTCATAGCTAGAAATACAACAATCCTGTGTCTTAACCCGACGGAGTATCTGTCTAACACACCATTACATATACGTTTGAGACAAGCATCTATATAGATTAACATACCCTTAAGTACAGCCATGTATGTTTGTGTTTGTTTTGCCTTTAGCCCTCCTGGTATAAGTGTGTATCTAATATCACGATTAATTGGCGATCAACCTCAAATTCCCTTATATACAATGCGTACAAAGAGGATTTAAAATTAATGCTTACACACTCTAAGATATCTTGGGTTTATACCGTTTATTAAGTCTTGTCCTGTCCTGGACCCAATACTAAAACAAGTACAGTTACAACGAAAGTGACAACTGTTCTGAAAGAGAATTTCAAACGTCTATTTCAAGATTGCACTGATCAAAATGCCTATGTTGGTGTGGTTACCACTGGTCCCAGTAAAAAACTGAGGTCATACGGTGCAATCAAACATGACATTAGTCTATCAGACTATCAATCACACATCAAGAACAAAACTCATAGAAGATCTTTGACTTGCCTCCGTTTGAGTTCACACACTTTAGAAATAGAGCGTGGTAGATACAAGGGTGTACCACCAGAGAATAGGTTGTGCCGGCATTGTTCACACAATGTACCCGAAGACGAAAGGCATTTCCTTGTAATCTGTCCACTGTATAATAACTTGCGTCGCTGCCTTATTAATAATATTACTCTCAAGTTAGGTGGGATAAGCAATCTTTTTGATCTAGCCATGGATCCTCCACCGATAATAGCTCAAGATGTGGGCTTCTTTATCTATTCCTGTTTTGAAAAGAAACAGCAAACTCTGTTTTAGTGAGTTTGTATTCAAGCGCAATTGAATACTTTGATAACTAGATTACCTTACAGGTATTCATGTACATAATGTATATACACATAATGTGTTGCCATATAATATTTGTATATTTTTCCATGGTCTTGTTCATGTGTACTCGGCTCCAAGTGGGCGTTTTAGTACAATAAATTCTATTCTATTCTATGAAGTATTGTGTACATCACTTCTTTACGCCACCATGATAAGGTATATTTTAATGCGATTATATATCACTGATCACCCTAAGTATATCTGCACATGGAACATTTCCCCAATGCATACATTTCTTATGCATCATCAGTACAGCCAGTATTAGCTGTATTGCATGTTAACTGTACTCGCGTTAAACATGCAGTACATGTACCACGGGTCATGTTGCATTTCCGAGGCCTATGTTATTTTTAACCACACATACTATAACATTTTACTTACGTATGGTGGAATTCTTCCTATAGCCACGTATATCCCAGTATGAAATGAAACGATAAAAGCGTTTCGGAATTCACATACATACACCATCAATGCGTGAAAAACACAGAGCGCACAAATTGATACCTTTCATTATTTTGAAATGGCACGCTAAATTCGTTTTCGGCTACACCGACACATATGACTCAACACTTGTGATGTCAAAACCGTATAAAAGTCGTATTCTTCCAATTGAACATTTCTTTTCCTAATATCCTCCAACATTCTCTCAATGACACAAAACCACTTATTCTTCGGGTAATCCAAAAATCTGCACTGTATTCGTTGTTCGACGTCCGGTTATTGCGTGTTCAACCTGGCCCCCTGTTTATCCTCCGTACTTCGGCTGTTGTCCTGGTTTACAAATTGGTCATTCCACAAATAGGTGTTTCCCACTTATTATAGCTCGTTGCACTTACTTCTCTGCCGTTTGTCTGGATAACCTTCACCTTAAGTCTAAGGTGCATATAGTACGTTCTGAACGCTAGTCTGAAACACCTAAAAAGTTAACTAATTCATGGTCTATGGGAAACAACTCTACATTAACCGTTTTCAGAACAACACACTGCGCTAACTAACAATCTTGTTTTCATTTGAGCAGTTTAAGATGTACCTGATGGAGGTCAAAATTCTATTAAACAGTGTCAGCCCATTTAGTATTTTTTTCTCTCTCTCTTTTGTAGAAGAACCAATCTTTAATTATGGATGAAGAAAAAGGGGATTACCAGATTAGGTAAGATTGTTATGTTTACCCATATAACATTATATGTTCTCATAAGTAGTGTTAAATGGACAGTCATAGGTCAAAGGGTGTTAGAGCACAGGATTTGATGATAAATGAGTTTCGTCACAGACGAAGAGGAGTAGTGATGAAAAGGAGTAGTCGGATTCAAATGTTCGTGCTCAGGGGTCATTACTAGTACGGAATTACATATCGATGGAAATATTGTGATCATACATACTCTAGAACGACATGTAACTAATGCCGTTGCATAGTCAAGAGAGAGGCGCACTGTACCACTACAAATATGACGTGATGTGATGTTACAGCGACTTATTGTAGGAATTTTAGAGCAAAATATATCAGTATCTCGAAAACGGGACGGTCTAGGGTTATGAAACTGGCACCATTGACACGAGATAACGGGTCATCTTTTGAGTACAAGGGCTTTAGTAATCGGATAAGGAAGAATCGAATATAAGCTGCTATATGATGATATTCTCGGATGAAGAGAAGTAGTGGTCAAAAGAAACATCCCGAATCACGACTTCGTGTTCAGGGAAAATTGTATAAATAATAATCGAATCTTTTGTCTATTCTGCTCCAAGGCGCTTCGATAACATATGATGTGTATGACGCTCATTGCGTATGTATTCCAGCTGGGACGAAGACGAATTCGTGGAGAGCCTCACTAAATTGTGGGACTGCGAATTGGAACGACTCCGACAACTGAGATGTGAGTCGGGTGTAACACCGTCTTCGAGTCTAAACAATGGCGGTATCGACCTATCACACATCCCTGGCGATCGACCACGAAACGACTCACAGTTGAAAGCATCGGAGGTGAGTGCATTAATTTCGTGAAAACGAAATTTGAGATGTGTACCATATACATTATGCCTCAACGAAGGGAAATCTCTCTATAAATAGATAATACATGTATGGGAGAATTCTAATCAAACCATACACTAATCTTGGCTTAATATATTGAAGCAAATGTTCTCTCTTTACAGGTAAGAAAAAGAACATCTGCCGAAACGCATATCCGCCAAGCGAATCAACCCAAGATCAGCGCCACTTTCTCTTGTGATATTTGTGCGGCAACCTTCACGCGTAGGGCGAATATGAAGCGGCACATCAGCACCACTCACACTAAATCATCTTTTTCATGCGACGTGTGTCAGGCGTCCTTTCGGAGAACAGACAAATTGGATAGACATATTAGAACACACAGACCCGATAGTGCACATTTCACACGTATACAACACGCCGTGGAGCAAATTGGGTCGGGGCAGAATGTATCGACCGATGTGCAAGTAAACCCCATTCCATCCACCAGTACAGTACAAGACCCCACCCCCTCGACGAGCACGGTACAAGACCCCGCCCCATCAACGAGTGACGAAGCAAGACATTCTACTTCATCATCCAGTGGTCATACGGACTCTTGCGACTACCAGCAGACGGCTTTGCATGACGCGCTAAAAGTTCACACGATACGCCCAGTGGGGTCCGCTAAAGCGGACCCCCTCGTACTATTCATGCAATATTATGAACAAGTGAACTCTCTATTGAAAAGCGGTCTTAAGTCGACCGGTAGTATGAAGTTCTACATCGCTATCAAATGTTCATTTACCAAAGGTGAAGGTGAAAATATGCAAACGACGCAACCCTATTTTAGAGGTATATGCCATATTATATTGAAAGAGGAGGACGTACAGAACGCTATCTATGAATCGTGGAAAAAAATCCACGAAACATTTGTAGAATATACTCGTCAAGGTTCTAACTGGCAGTTGGATGAAATCTTACAGTTGAACGTTCACATAGCCCAATATCAACCCCTCCGCGGCTCTAGCTACATCCCTCTACCCTCAAAATTGCATTTGAAACACGCGATCGTAAACGTATTCAACACGCTGGATGAGGACTGTTTTAAATGGTCAATTTTGGCGGCGCTCCACCCAGTTGCGAAAAATTCGCAACGGGTATCTAAATATAGATCGTACGAACACGAGTTGCATTTCGGGGATATCGATTTCCCGGTGAAGCCCGGCGATATCCCTAAATTCGAGAAGCTCAACCAAATCTCCGTCAATTTGTTCGGATACGCGGATGACGAGGTCTTCCCCATACATATCACGCGCAAACGGTGTGACACTCACGTGAATTTACTTCTGATCGCCGATGATAAAACGTCTCACTACTGTTGGATTAAAGATTTTAATAAGTTACTGTTCGATCAGAATCGCTCTAATCGCAGAAAACATTTCTGTCCCTATTGCCTGCACGGGTTTATTAGGGAAGATCTGTTGAAGGATCATCTGCCTTACTGTCAGATCCACGGACCGCAAAAAATCGAACTTCCGAAAGAAGCCGACAAATGGCTGCAATTCACGGATGTGGCCAAGCAGCTAAAAGTTCCGTATATCATTTACGCTGACTTCGAATCGCTATTAGAAAAAATCGACTCTTGCTCTCCCGATCCCATGAACTCTTATACTCAGAAACGAGCCCATCACGCCGCTTCGGGGTTTGCCTACAAAGTCGTTGGATTGACCGATGACATGACGAGACCACTGGTAGTATATCGGGGCGAGGATGCAAGGCAAAAATTCGTGGAACACATGTTGAAGGAACAGGAAAAAATAGATTCGTTCTACGATAACCCTCGACCCATTCAAATGACACGCCACGACTGGCGGGCGTTTAACGGCGCCAAACTATGCCATATATGTGGCGAAGAGCTCGGAGATGATCGCGTCCGCGATCACTGCCACGCGACAGATATTTTTCGCGCGGCTGCTCATAACGAGTGTAATATCAATTACAAATTCAAAAAGAGAATTCCTGTCGTGTTCCATGGATTGAAAAATTATGATTCTCATATCATCATGCAAGTCATCGGTCAAATTAAGGACAAACCTTTGAAATGCATTCCCAACAACATGGAGAAATACATTTCATTCTCCATGGGGAACATGGATTTTATCGACTCGTTCCAATTCATGAGCGCGTCTTTAGAAAAGCTCGTGGAAAACCTGGCCAAAGAAGGTTCCGCCAAGTTCCTTCATCTAAGTCAGTACGTGAATGGAGAGTTACTGCCCCTGTTATTACGCAAGGGAGTCAATCCGTACGACTATGTCACTTCCGCCGAGGTGTTTGAAGAAAAGGAGTTACCGCCTAAAGAGGCATTCTTCAACAATTTAACGCAAGAACCTCTCCCAAAGGAGGATTACGAGCACGCCCATACGGTCTGGACCAGGTTCCGTATCGAGAACATAGGCGAGTATCACGACTTGTACCTCGCGTCCGACGTTTTATTGTTGACCGATGTCTTCGAAAATTTTCGTGATATCTGTCTAAACTATTACGAGTTAGATCCCGCCCATTTCTATACCTCACCCGGCTTGGCGTGGCAAGCTTGTTTGAAAATGACTAGAGTGCGACTAGAACTCCTCACGGATATCGATATGCATCTGTTCGTGGAAAAGGGAGTTAGAGGCGGTATCTCGGTGATCTCGCATCGTCACGCCAAGGCCAATAACCCCAGTCTCCCTGGTTATAGACCGGAAGAGCCTACTCAGTACCTGATGTATCTAGACATGAACAACCTTTACGGATGGACGATGTCTGAGACATTCCCGACGCACGGTTTCCATTGGTTGAGTCCCGAGCGCTAGATGTGACTCGTGTGGCCGACGATAGCTCCGAAGGTTACATTCTCGAGGTTGATATGGACTATCCCCATCACCTACACGATTCGCACGACGACTATCCCCTAGCCCCTGAAAAGTTGAAAATAACCGCCGACATGCTCTCGCCATATGCCCGTCAATTGGGTAGTAAACTCGGTTTGGGAGGTATACCTTCTGAGAAACTCGCGCCCAATCTTCGTCCTAAATCCAGTTACGTGCTACACTATCGTAACTTGAAACAATGCACGACTTTGGGGATGACGATCACCAAAGTTCATCGCGTGTTGACCTATATAGACTTCAACACCGGGAAGAGGAAGACTGCTCTAAACGACTTTGAAATAGATTTTTTCAAACTGATGAAGAATTCCGTATTCGGGAAGACCATGGAAAATCTTAGGAATAGGGTCGATGTGCAATTGGTCAATCGCGTCAAGCGATTGCGAAAGCTCGCGTGCATGCCTAATTTTCACGCGTTCAAGATCTTTTGCGAGGACCTGGCGGCGGTTCAAATGTTGAAACGTAAACTGGTATTGAACAGGCCGATTTACGTTGGATTCGCAATCTTAGACTTGTCAAAGATCTTGATTTATGATTTCCATTTTTCTTATATCAAACCGAGGTATGGGGAAAAAGTCAAGGTGCTATTCACCGACACCGATTCCTTACTCTATCGCATCGAGGGCGAGGATGTTTATAAGGATATGGGAGAGCGTATGGATTTGTTCCATTTTAGCGATTACCCGTCATCACATTTTCTTTTCAGCGTTCACAATAAGAAAGTGTTGGGTAAGATGAAGGATGAGACGGCCGGTGTCCCCATCGAGGAATTCTTGGGATTACGGCCTAAAATGTATAGTTTGATGTATGGTGGTATGGAGAAGAAGACCGCGAAGGGTATTAACAAACACGTGGCAAAGAATGAGCTACGACACGCTTCTTACCGCGAGTGTCTGTTCGGTTTGAGTCAGCAGATATCTCGAATGCAGCGTATTCAAAACGAGAAACATCAATTGTATACAGTGACTTTGAATAAAATCGCCCTGTCCCCCGTCCGACGATAAACGCTATCTCCTAGATGATGGGGTATCGTCTCGGGCTTATGGTCATTGGCGTAATCTCTCTGAGTGAACTTTTCACTCGGTTTGGTATTTAGTAGTATGTATTCGCCCACTGCGCATTAACTGATAGATTCTTGATTATTCATCCGTAATAGCAATTTGAAAAGAAATAATAATTATAACGAAAAAAGTGCACCGTTTGTACAAGATGTTTTTATTCCATCAAAAACTTATAATTTTGAAATATAATTATGATCATGTTACGATAGTCACATGTTCTATGTATAGAGCAATATGTATTAAATATATGGTAATACGAGAGTTGTCCCTTCATTCTATTCTAGAGTTCATCTAATAAATGTTTTCTCAGGTGAACGCTCGCACCCCACGCTTCTTGAAAATCCACTTCATCTCCATTCTGTAGCTTTTTACACGTGTTCATGATTTCACCCATGATGCGATCCTTCTCCTGGAGAGCGTGTAGATTTGACACTGTGCTGAGGACTGCTTCTCGTAGCGACTCTTTCATTTGCGGTGTAAAGTCCTCCTCCGCCAAACTGATAGCCTGACTCTCCGTGTATCCCTCGATCATATACTTAAGTTTCTTCTCATTGTTAGAGTCACTATACGCTAGTCGTGTAGGAATACCGAATTGTTTCCTCCATATTTTACGTAACACCGTTTTAGGAGTTTTAACGTTTGGATACCCATTATCTCCTGCTACGTGTGATCTTGTGACGCTTCTTCTACCTCCTGTCTGCTCTGTGACTTTGAACCAGGGCGGTATTTGCTTGGTGTATAGACCATCGCCTCTCTGGATATTTGTGAGGATATTTTTCCCGAGTCGTCGCGATTCCGGTGTGCTCGGTTTTAGGTTTATGAACATAGAACCATATGGGGTTGAAATGGCATCTTCGTATACCTTCATGAAGTAATCGAGATGGGTTGGGTATATACGACGACCCAATAACGCGATTTGTTGTTTGTCGATGGGGTTGTTGAATAAAACCACGTATTGACAGTTTAGCGCGATATCCCTTGAAGCATTCCCCCTCTCGAACAAGTTTTGCACTATATAGATAACAGATGCGTTGTCATGGTGAGATCCTTTGGTGAAGAGATCGGATATTCTCGTGTCGTTTTTCGCTTCTGTCATGAGATCGTCTATGATGATTAGATTCCTCACGGTGGGATTAAAATAAGCGTCAGCGCCAAGATGGTGTGGTATTCCTAGGACGAACTCTATCTCCGGCATCCTCTTCGACATTTCTTCGTAAAGAGGTTGCCATTTACCATAAGAGTAGATAATTCTCTGCGGTGTAGGCTGAACATATGCTGTAATACCTCGCAATAACTTATCTACCCATACACTCTTTCCACTAGCGGTAGGACCCACAACTTTCATCGTAAATGGATGTACTAATTTCGTTGTTGTATAATCCATGATTGTTAAAAACTGTGTTGATGCGTTGCAAGCGGAAGATAAACTGATTATAAATCACTTATGCCACTCCCTAAGTATGCTTTCGCGCTTGGAGCTTCTACCGGATGGTCTCGATGTCCTCTTGGGGAACCCAGCTCGCGAATTTGATAGGCCAACCCATGTATGTAACCAGTTTTTCGACTCTACCTCTCCTCCGTCGCGTCTTGAGAACATCGTCTATACGCCATAACGCGTCGGGATCTTTTCTGACTCGCTGTAGTTCATGTTTATAAAATGTCGCCTGTACGCCATCGTCCATAAAATCCTTGAATTCATATACGGCGATGCCTCGCCTCCGGAATCGTTTAGCAATTAGAGTTGCTCCGTCCATTTAGCTTGATAGCCTCTTTGGAAGGCGTACCTCACGTGAGAGATTCTCACGGTATCACCGATATTCAATGTGAACGTTTGTTTTCGACCTCGTTTCACTGTGTCAACGTACATTTCCTTCCATAGGAGCGCCTCGTTCCCACTGTTAACGTCCTCCACCTTTCTGCTTCTTAAAATATGTTGAGGGTTTATGGACAGACTTTGCCTCGTTCCTATAAAATCTGATCCATTTATTCACATCGGGGGTGTACAACGGTCTCCCGGTCATAGTTGTTTTACGTGAAGCGTTACGATGACGGATTCGGTGAGAAATGTTGCCGGTTCACCCTGTTCGTCGGTTATATCGATTTCTAGATAGCGTACGTCGCTTAAAATGATCGGTAGGTAATGCGGCGTGGAGTATATCCTAGATACCGGTTTTTTCTGGAGTCCAGAGGCCTCGACGTAGCGTAGTAGAGGTACTTTCGTCTCGCCCACGAATGAATCTCCACATATATTACAATAAATGCGTAAAAGGGATCGCGATTTAACCTGTGGTTGTCTTTTAATGAATATTTCTACTAAGGCCACGACCCAAGTCTCGTCGAAATGGATGCTTTTATTCAAACTGACGCGAAATTTGCATGGTCGATTCTCGGGGAAAAGCGTCTTTGAGTCCTCGCTGTTTACGACGATGTAGTTATCCATTCGACTGATTCGCATTCAACTGTCTCCTCGGGTGTTGGAATAGTGTTATATGGCAATTCCAGATTTCAATTTTCAACATATGGGAAACATTCTGATACACTGAATATGTATAGATATGTAGTAAAATTAGGTGGATGACGGTAGACAAGGGCGCTCATATATAGGTTCGGGGGAGAACGTCGCATGATGTCATCAGGTATAAATAACCGAATATGTATAGATATGTAGTAAAATTAGGTGGATGATGTCATAAGGTATAAATAACCGGGTGACGTGTATAGCTATTTCAACAGATTGCTCTGCTTCCGAGCCAGGACACGCTTAATATCTCTACTTATATCTCCAAAACTCATCTAGTATTTCACGGGATGTAGGCTGTTATGTGTCAGTAACGTACCATAGTTGAATCCACTATGCTCAGGTTCGTACGCATGTATTTCGGAGGAGCTCTAGGACTTCAGCTCAAACAAGAGGTATCCAGGTATCCAGGTAATGCATGGCTACATATAATCACTGGATTTATGATTAATTTCATAAACAACTGTCCAGTTTCTCCTCCCCCACCATTTAAGTATATAAGCTAATATATATCTGTTCTGTTAGGAACAGACATGTACATAGTTGTTAAATATGCTTAAATCTATATAGTCGCTACATATGTTTTGTCTTAATTAGTTACATATTGTACTATTATGAGCTGCCCAAAATTCCAGAATATGCTTGCTTTTGCTTCTTGGAATATTGAAGGTTACAGAAATCTATGCGATAATACAATTGTAGATAAAATTAGACTGTTCGACTTCATAGACACTTGGTCCACTTCCACGAACCTAGAAAACTTTGATCTTCCAGGATATCAAATGAAAGTGAAACATAGAAATCAGCAAGCTAAATCTGGCAGGGGATCTGGGGAATTATATTCCTATACAGGGACAAATACACAAATTCTGTTACTCATATTAAAACGGACCACCAACATTCTCTTTGGCTTAAACTCCATGGATCGAAATTCGGATGGAAACATGACCTATTCATATGTACAACTTATATCCCCCCCCGGTGATTCAGACTATTTCAGTTCCCAATTCATATACCTTGAAAGGGAAATAGCTACTTACTCAAATCAAGGACATGTACTTCTACTTGACGATTTTAATGCTCGCACAGGTTCAATAAATGGTCCGATGCTAGACTACATACCTAACGACCAGGACACGCATGTTAGTAGTAGTATAAGCGTATTTAAGGTCAGTTTTTCCAGGGAGGTAACTCTTGGTTCCTTTTTTCCGCCAGGGGGCGCCACCAGCCCCGTATGACGTCACTTCCGGTCTGGGTGAATGGGGCGTGACCTGTGAACATGATAGGATATGTACTGACCTGTCTGTGGAGTTTTTCCACAATGTCGTTCACCTCCGTGTCTTTTCGGTGACGTCCGTGTCTTTTCGGTGAGGTCCGCCATCTTCAGAACATGATAGGATATGTACTGACCTGTCTGTGGGGTTTTTCCACAATGTCGTTTACCTCCGTGTCTTTTCGGTGACGTCCGTGTCTCTTTGGTGAGGTCCATGACATCTTCGGTGACGTCCGTGTCTTTTCGGTGACGGAGTACCGTGAACATGATAGCACATGTACTGACCTGTCTGTGGGTTTTTCCCACAATGTCGTTCACTTGTTTAGTCTCTTCGGTCACCTCTCGAAAAGGCTACGGAGGTGCCCGAAGATGTCACGGAGGTGACCGAAGATGTCACGGAGGTGCCCGAAGAGACACGGAGGTGCACGAAGAGACACGGAGGTGACCGAAGATGTCACGGAGATCACCGAAGAGACACGGAGGTGCCCGAAGATGTCACGGAGGTGCCCGAAGATGTCACGGAGGTCACCGAAGAGACACGGAGGTGCCCGAAGAGTCACGGAGGTCGCCGAAAAGACACGAATGTCACAAAAAACGTATAAAAGTGGGAATTTTTAGGGGATTGCTGCATTCATTGGCCTGCTTCACCAACCTGCCTCACCAGCCTACCTGACCAGCCTGAACCACTCTGACGACAGGAGCTATTTGCCTGAGCCTCACCGCAGCATGAGACGTGGAGAAGATTTTCCAGGGGATCCAGGAGCGCCTCCGGCTGATGCCTTGCCCGAAGACGAGCGCGTGAGTGAGATTTATCGACGTCACTGGAACACCATACGCCATTGTTTTCACCGTCACCGTCGTCTATTGGACTTGTATAATTTTCGACTGCAGGACCTCACGTATCTTTCTACCTATGCCGAGAACATTTTTACAGACCAGGTGACAGCTTTCAAGTTGAATATTACATTCGGCTACATTTTACGGCACAAAGAGACGGACCAGTTGCGGTATTTTTATCCCAGCAATAATACCTATGTGTTTGATCAACCCTTCATGGTGACGGATGCAATTTCTCTGGAGCCACTCATCGAGCAACTCACTACGTTGGACCCGTTGGAATGGGCGCGTCTGCAACGGCCCAACACCAAATGGCTTGTGGAAATGGTCACCAACGTCACATTTTTCGTCTTCAAAATGAGAGATCATCCTATCGGTGCTCCTGTCACTCATCCATCTTGGTTGCTTCGTCGAAAAGGGCTGTATGCGTTAACGGGAGGTTGGGGTGGTCCCTACAAAGACCGTAAATGTCTGTTTCGGTGTTTGGCCGTGCATTTGGACGAGTGTGATCCCAAGGTTTGTGACAAAGTGGCCAATGGCTATTGGAGATAGTATTTACAGAAGCAATTACAAGCGTCTAGTCCGTCATTCATAATCCAGCCGTCGTCCATTAGAGAATATCCAAGTGTCCATAATCCAAAGACCTATTCCATATTCCATATAACAGTATTAGCACCAAATTCAAAAAGACAATCATTGCATACATAAACATAGGCTTGTTTCCTGCAAGAGAAGCGGCTGTAATTTTCAATGATGCCGGCAAGACAGCATGATGTTCCAAAAATATCAAATCCGTATCGCTGATCAGTATTCTTAATCCATAATATTCGTTGTAAAGTCGTCACCTAAAGAATGATGTATCTCAGTCACGCTTTGATTATGACTGTTCGTATGAGTACCATGAGGATCTTGAAGTACATGGGTTCATACGGCCCCTAGCCCCGGGTTAAGCGGAATTAGACACAAGTTACGAAACGTAGCGCCATAGATCTTGCACGCTACGTTCGTATTTGGCTATCAGCATGCGATATGTATCGCCAAATTTTGAGAAGCTT
>JAVTVY010056348.1:0-31660 GCA_036873755.1 Hanleya hanleyi | reverse complement strand
TTGTGATTGTGAATTGTCGAACTTTATCTATACACCATGCAAACACATTGTGACTGGTGACCTTGATGTGGTAAGTGATAAGGATCTGAAATTATTCCTGATGAAAGGATCTAAATATAGAGAGCCAAGAAGAATAAATCTGAAGGCCGACCAGAAGACAGTCCTGTCTGCATTAGAACAGTACGTTATTGATTGGTCTAAGCGAGAAAAAGTTGAACCTACAGTACTCGCTGATTGGCTGGACCTCACCAAGAGCAAGGTCGTTGAAACAATCCGCCATATTGACAGAAGTACTCTTCCCCAAGCAAAACAAGTACTGAGAAACCTCAATTCGCAAGAAGTTCTAGCAAATCTGCAGAATAAATTCGTCATAGTCCCAGCAGACAAAGCTCCGAATAATATAATATTCATATGTAAATATTACTATTACCAGGTGCTGGTTAAAGAATTGAGTGTAGACATATCTTCATCAAATACGTCTACTTACTCCCAAACTGCATTTACTCTGGAAGATTTATTTTACAATCACAAAAACGTTTCTCAGGGAAAGAGGTATTTATCTTCCAACCAATCATAACGACATACCAAAAATATTTGGACTCCCACGATGCATAAATCACCATACAAAGCTAGATTCATAGCTGGTTCTAGAAGCTGCACCACCAAGCCTATTTCAACCATATTGACGAGGGCCCTTCAGGAGGTGAAAGCATTTTGGGAAAGGTATTGCGCCACTATTTCTAAGAACTCTGGCGTTGAATGTATGTGGATATTGAAAAACTCAAAATGTCTTACGGAAGAGCTTGATGCTAAAGGTCACATACCGTACAGATATGTATCCACATGGAATTTCTCGACTCTCTATACTACAATCCCTCATCAGGACCTTATTGACCGTCTAAGTTCATTAATAGTATCTGTGTTCAAGAAAACTGATCGTAGATATATTAATGTCGGAAGCCATAAAGCATTCTTTAGCTCGACTACATACAAGAGATATCATTCATGGGATGTTTCTTTGTTTATAGAGTTGCTTGAATTTCTCATTAAAAATATCTATGTGAAATTTGGCAACACAATATATCAGCAGCATATAGGTATTCCAATGGGTACTAATTGTGCACCCCCTGTTGGCTGACCTGTATCTGTTCTCTTATGAATATGACTATATGCAGGCGCTTTCAAAAACCGATCCATTCAAAGCCCGTTCCTTCTCATTCACCAAACGCTATATAGACGATCTTCTCGCTGTGGATAATCGCTATATAAATGACGCAGTGAAGGATATATATCCACCTTCACTGGATTTGAAGGAAACTACAGATAGCCCTACAGGCACATCTTATTTAGATCTCTATCTCTATAAAAATAAAGCGGGCATTCTCTCTCGTCGACTTTATGACAAAAGAGATGATTACAATTTCGACATCGTAAACTATCCCTTTCTGGACAGTAATATTCCAGTGGGACCTGCATATGGCGTATACATTTGCGTATACAGTAGCATTTGCTAGATCCTGTGTTAAATGTGACGATTTTAATCAACGTCACAAAACATTGTTGCAGAAACTTATAAAACAGGGCTATTCCACCAAGCGCCTCCACTCAAAGTTTCTCAAATTTGGCGATACATATCGCATGCTGATAGCAAAATACGAACGTAGCGTGCAAGATCTATGGCGCTACGTTTCGTAACTTGTGTGTAATTCCGCTTAACCCGGGGCTAGGGGCCGTATGAACCCATGTACTTCAAGATCCTCATGGTACTCATATGAACAGTCACAATCAAAGCGTGACTGAGATACATCATTCTTTAGATGACGACTTTACAACGAATATTATGGATTAAGAATACTGATCAGCGATACGGATTTGATATTTTTGGAACATCATGATGTCTTGCCGGCATCATTGAAAACTGTTGACCGCTTCTCTCTTGCAGGAAACAAGCCTATGTTTATGTATACTATGATTGTCTTTTTGAATTTGGTGCTAATACTGTTGTATGGAATATGGAATAGGTCTTTGAATTATGGACGCGGATATTCTCTAATGGACGACGGCTGGATTATGAATGACGGACTAGACGCTTGTAATTCACTCCAGCTGTCCAAAACGGAAGAAAATCCTTCAGTACTGGGCCCTTCCGTTGAAATTCCTGTATTTCCCTCTTGGTGTAACCTGGGAAACTCTCAGATGCTGGTGGACTGACCTGCACTAAGTCGGATCTGATAGGCCGAGGAGCACTCGGAGACCTGTGTCGGAGCTCAACTGGATTGGTATAGGTACCCCACCGGAACAGGAAAAGGCTGCCTGAAGGTTACTAGGACTGACTGTTCCTCTGTCGGATGCAGGCATCCTTGATAAAGCATCTGCATTAGTGTTTGACTTCCCGGTTCTGTATTTGATTTCAAAATTAAACATTGCCAGCTGTGCAACCCATCTTTGCTCGACAGCACCCAAGTTGGCTGAAGATAACTGAGCGGATTGTTATCGGTATACGCAACAAAGCGACTCTCTGTATTTCTCTGTAATGTCCCACTTGAGAGTCAACAACTCCAACTTCAAAGAACTATAATTTAACATATTTCGCTCTGTCGGTCGCAGTCCCCTGGATGCATACGAGATGACTTGTCGTTTCCCATCTATTTCTTGTGATAACACGGCTCCAAGCCCCTGATGACTAGCATCGGTTTCCAGGATAAAGGGAGGATCGAAGTTGGCATAGCCAAGCACTGGAGCAGATGTAAGTTTATCTTTCAACGTCTGAAATGCTGCAGAACACTTGTCAGTCCATCTGTCTTGGAAGTTGAACTTCTTACGAGCTCTCGAATCACGCTGACACATTCCTATCAAGTCATTTAGTGGCCTGGCGATGTTCGCGAAACCGGCCACGAACCGCCTATAATAGCTTCCGAATCCCCAAAACGTTCTCAACTCCTTGGTGCTTGTTGGGATTGGCCAATCACGAACACACGCGATTTTCTCAGGGTCAGTGGCAACTCAATTCGACGTGATAACGTGCCCGAGGTACTTCACCTCTTTCTTCATCAAGAAACACTTACCTGGGGAAAGTTTCAACCCAAACTGCTTCAACCTGGTCAACAGTATCCAGCCTCATTAGATGGTCCTGGAATGTCTTGGGGTAAACGTCCAGATAAACTAGTAGGTACTCGAACAGTTCTCTGGCAAAACACTTCTGCATCAATCGCTGGAATGTGGCGGGGGCGTTTGAGAGTCCGAAGGGCATCCTACAAAACTCAAAAGGCCAAATGGAGTTATGAAGGCAGTTTTCGCAGCATCCTTCGGACTCATTGCTATCTGATTATACCCACATGCAAGATCCATGGTGGAAAAATATGTTGCCCCATCGGCAATTGTACCATTCTTCTGCCGGAATATATGCCTGGCTATCTTCGTTGAAATGGTCAGACGTCTCCACACTTCACTGCCCCTTGATTATTTGTTTGTCTGTTAGCAATGATCACACCCTGCTCGCAGCGCCAAATGTGACCCGGCTCATGTAGGCTATATCGATAACTTGAGAAAATTCTTGGTGAATGATGTCGTTGATTTCAGTTTATTCACACAGTATTGGATTTTGCTCTGAATGTCCAAACCGTGACAAGTTCCATAATGCAGACAAATTTCAATGTAACAAAAGGGGCAGCGACTGTCGTCACATGTCCTGTTAAAATAATAAAACAAAATGCCAACTATAGTTATGTGACATTCCATAATAAACGCGTTCGGCGTCATCAATAACTATCTCATCAACATTTGCCGGTAATTTAACCAGACAATCAAACACTTAGTATTAAATCCATCAATACAAATGCAATACAAGATACTTTTCATTATATGATCAGTATCACGTAGTGCATTACTCGCCCAGATAGGACAATCAAGATTAATAGATTGACCTTAAAATTACATCAATTACATCAGCTCATGATGGCACGATTTATCAATGTTATCCTGAATGTTCAGTTAATAAATGTCAATAATTCAGTTACATAAAAATCAGTTATATAAGGCACTCTGTCAGAGTACTTATTTAATAGTTCTCAGAAATTAACTAACCTTGTGACACAGACACCCTTGCTTATAATAATTCGTCAACACTGACAGATTCTATCAGGAAACAATATAAATCAATTCTATTCGCTCTTGAATCCATGTACATCATGCACATTCTTGATCATAATAAAATCTCCAATGATTAAAAATAGATTTAATCAGAACGATATCAATTTGATACCAACTCAATGGGGGGAAATGGACAGGGGGGGGGGGGGTCGGATACAGTTCCACATGCCAGCAACGTAAATAGGTCAGTGACTGCCATTTTATGTGAAGTTTTAGGCACCAACAGTACAATTTACAGTGCGTCTTCGGTACAGAGTTTGTCAAAGATCTCCGCTAAATTTAGTTCAAGCTAATTACTGACAAATAAATCATGAGAACTCACTATTGTAAATACCGCAATCTGCACGCAACACACCGAATGCAATTCCAGGTAACTGCTGCAGTTTTTAACGAGCAGCGTTCCAACATCTTCATCCGGTTTCAACAGCTGTAGTTACGTCATGAACAATCATCCGGTTTCAACAGCTGTAGTTACGTCATGAACAAGGCGAAAGTAACGCCACCTATCGGCTGTAATCGGAAACACTACTCTAGACTATAGGAAACCAAGAAATGCAACTCTCATAGCAAATGCATATACTTCGAATTAGTGGCTACATAGGAAAGGAAGCGCACACCCGCCCACACAGACACTGTTGCCGTACAACTTTTTTGGCAACTTGCCAATTTGTCATCTGCATTATAGTACCTTGACCCTGATTGACCTAGGGTGCGTACTGTTTTGTAGCTTTTGTTAGTAGTAAGACGGTCCATTTGCCCCACCGTTCACAGTTTTTGCTGTATCGTCAAGTGATGCAAGTTGACACCTAGGCTATTAGCATAGTTGGTGCGCAGTGATCTACAGTGTTCTACCCTGCTTATGACCACATTGAATCAGTGGACCCGTGAATCGGCTAGTTGAAATATATTAATAACAAAGGTGTAGAACCTCACAACCTATGGTATATTCAGATAAATAAAGCGAAAGCCTACATTTTGACGATATAATCAGTCGTATCTTTTACCGTGTTTTTGCTCACAGTACACGTGAAATAGTGGACTAGGTTTTTGTAAAAAAACCCACAAATATCTGTCTCCTAAGTTCGCAATTAAGACTTCATATAATATACTCTTAACCTTGAACCGCATGTTCAGCTTTCGGTGAGTTCACCGCTAGATCGAGATGATTTCGACTGAGAAATTGTCACAGGGTTTTGCCGCAAATTTTAAGGGGGTGACATATGTTCAACTACCTTTTTTCATAGAATCAGAAGTGATCTAATTACTAAATAGGCAATACAGTTGGTGGCCAATATCATATACCAAAATGTTCCCCAAACCTTGCTGAATGTGAATATGACATTTGAAAAAACAATGTAAATTGGAGAATGTAATTACAAAAACAATGGTTCTTGGGACTGCCAGCAGAAGTACATAAATATTGAAAAGCAGTTAAGAAAATTCTGTATAGTATGTTCTACAACAAAGATTATGTCAGATATGAACATTGATTTGGGAAGTATTTTTAAATATTTATTTTTTTTACTTCTTCAGTAATTTTCTTAGTCTAGAAATTTTGTGTACCGGACATGTGCATCAAATCACAGATACGTGTCAATTGGCAATTAATTATGCAGCTTCTTTTAGAACCAGGCACAATCACAACAGGCTGTGAATGAATGGACCACAATAGGCAGTTGGGTGTTTGAATAAAAAGAATCCAAGGCATTTCCCTCACTGACTGCACAAACTGGTTTAGATTTTCAAACTAACACAGGTTGGTGACAGGATAGCGCTACACAGTTTTGGACTGTCTTTCGTATTGGCTGACACGAATTATCATTGCCTTGGACAGTTATTTTGACATAGTAAATGATAAACAATCTTTTAAAAATACTTTCCGATGGAATTTTCTTTTCAGACATTTATTGTAGCAGTGATTTCATACAATTTTTAGGACCATCTTTCAAGAGTGTGTTTATTCTTTATTGACATCTGCTGGCAGTGCCGAGACGCTTTGTTTCTGTATTATATTCTCCAATTTACATTGTGTGTTCAAAGAGGTGTCATATTCACATTCAGCAATGTTTGGGGAACATTTTGGTATATATGATATTGGCCACCACCTGTATTGCCTATTTAGTAATCAGCTCACCTGTGATTCTTTGAAAAAAGGTAGTTGGACATATGTCACCCCCTTAACATACTAATCGTAATAGAGCTGACCAACGTAGGATGAAAATCGAAACTGATAAATACATTTCTGATTCGGTCTTCGTTTCGAGAACACCCTGCACTATAGTCAGACATCTGCAACCATGCGCAAATTGCATTCATCGGGATTTCGAGGAGTGACAATTGCACTCTTGCAAATCTGAGGAGTGCAAGTTACTAGAGACAGAGAGATAAAGGTTTAACGTCGCGTCTGACCATTCGATATCAATTCGGACGGACCCAGCACATGCAGCCATAAAACACAACGCGGAATGTCCTGTAGGAAGTATGTCCGGCTCCTATCTTATAACCCAGATAAGAAATTTGTTCGTGACATGCAACTCCAGAAAGAAATATTTTCCTAATATATTATAACCTGAAATCTGTACATTACTGCGCCGATACAGGTCTTGCGCCCATTCAGCGCTGTTTACACTGTAGGCGTTTAAAGGTTCAATTACGATCAATCTTACATTTCATGCAAAGTCAAGAGACAAAGGCGTACAATAATCTATCTGGGTACAACAAGTCGCCTACACGATAGGCTTTTCGCTAATGAAAAGGCCTAAGCAAAAGAAGGACCCTATAGAATTTAACATGAAATATCGACCTCAAATACCCACACGACACTCTCGATGTCCACAAAGCTCCATTTAAGTGCGACATAAAGGGCTAAGCTATCCCATACGAATGGCTAGCATATACGTAAACATAAACCATCAATGTTGTACCATTTAATAAATTTATTCGCTTGAGGGGAAGCCATACAGCAAAATTAGAGACTATTTTCTTTTCAAATACGGCATATTTTAAAAATATTGTAAGGAAATACTTTCAGTATATGTATGATTCCTTAGTCAGTTTTGTCCATCTCTCATCGTGTAATACGATGCACTTTCTCGAGATCGTTTCATAATCGTTGAATACCGTTTAATTTGTTTGGAGGACTTGATCTCCAGTATGAAGTGAAATGTTCTATATAACTCTTTGCATCGAGTAAACACTACAGGTAATAAGGAAAACTCTAGCCGTTTATAACCGAGTTTGAAGTCTAAAGAGCATGAATCATCAGCAATCTGAGTAAACTCAGATATAATATCACGGAATATTATATCTGAATTCAGCCCTATATGAATCCCATGCGAATCTGCAACTATATTGTTAGCCAATCAGGTGGCTAGCTTGTTGAAATCACGCCCACAGTAATTACACACGGTAGCACGTGGACTAATATATAAACATTATCGGGAAACAGTATCCAAATATGGCATCATTTCCAGACAGTGTCCGTGAAGATCAAAGAGTTCACTCTCGCCGAAAAGTCTGGCTTTGTTAGGGAGTAGAAAATATCAAAAGATTGTGCCGCGCGAAGATGTTCATCTCCGTGAAGTAAACGTCAATCATTGTCAGAGAGAAAAGTCAGAAATGGTCGTGACTGGCTTATTATCATCTTAGCTTGCTAAGGGCATTTCATGTTTCACTTGACACTACCCTTAGCTCAATGCCTTCATTCTCCGTGTATTTCGCCCGATGTCAGCTTCCCCAAGCATCAAGTCGCATATCCGCTCCATTTAAACGAGCCAATGAAATTGTCCGTATTCAAATACTTTGACCTGGAAATCTCAGACATGAGACATGTTAATTTCACTTAAGCGCTCGACATACTCGAGGCGCAAGACTGTGGGAGACCAAACCGAAATTGTGCGAATTAGCTATTTTATTTCTCACTCTAATGGAGCATGCTTCTTTGTTTTCCTTAAGAAAAATCATATTACAAGCGGCCTAACATATTTGTAAAAAATAAAATTGGCGACAGTTCACAGGAAAATGATATGCTTTTTATTTTGTGATGGGGGCACTCCGAGGCCCAGGGATCGTTCAATCGATCGCTTTCTGGAGGTGTGTCTTCGTTTTATGAATGTGATTGCGCCGATGTCGGAGCTAACGGGACCAGTCGGATGTGACCATTTGGGAAACGCCCTATTACACTCAGTTATCACCCGTTACCGTATGGCTACGAGCAGAAGTTTCTACGTATGATCGTGTCATGCGTTCGGATGATGGCTTATTATGGGATCTCACAGACTATCGGCTAACATTTCGCACGAAGTTTTCATAGCGTTACGTCTAGATGGTATTCCTTTGATTTACCATCTTGGTTTACCTAGATTGGAATCATCAGCATCAGGGCCCCATCTCCTCTCGAAAGCTTGGGCTTGGTTGACTAACTATAAAATAAATATGACGAAACGATCATTCGGTTTGTGAGGTGGCCCAGTACTAATCACTCTGGCTGAATTCTGCTAATAAGAGAATCCGCCATTTGTAAACATGGGTCGATGATTAATGTAAGGTATGGTACACACGACCAAGTTGTCCTTGTCCAGTTTTCATTTATCCGTGTAAACGGCTGACGACAATTTTGTACAAGTTCTCCGGCTGTCCAGTTTCTTAGATGGTGTGTATTAGTGACCAGGTTTATGTGCTGGCAGTACTCGGTCATATCCGTTTATACTCGATTATAGAATGATATCGCTGCCTTTGCAACCGGTAACTTCTTTTCACACGGCCTGTTATACTAAAAATCTGGGGCATTCTGTTGAAAAATAAATCAGGGTATTTGGTATGCTTCGTGTACTTGTTGTTGTAATCCACATATTGGTTATTCCAAAGACTCTTTTCAGGTTGTAGTCCGACAGCTCCTTCTTAGACTTATTTTTCTATGACGACGTGTGCACACGAAAAATTATTTATGGCGCTCATGTTATATTTTGGGCCAGTTGAAATCACGCCATATTTCGCAATACACACGGACCAGATTACGTGGCGAGGTGCAACAGGCCTATATGGGAATAAGTTTGTTGTCCATGCTGCACCACAGGAACAAGCTTGAGCGCAGGGATAGTTCACTGAAATTACATTATACAATTATTGCATGTTATAGAGTGGGACATCACGATTTGTCAGCTCGAGACAAGTCATGTACAACGAGCGCGCAGCGCGAGTTGTACATCTCTTGTCGAGAGCTGACAGATCGTGATGTCCCACTCTATAACATGCAATAGTTGTTTTATTATACCGAATGTCCTATTTGAATACAATGGGGACTTTATAATCATGTGAATGAGGATGGTACGGTGAAATAAGCATATCGTGTTCAACACTGCGCTACCGTTGACGTTGTTGATTTCAAAACGCCGTGTCAAGATCGACTGTTCGATCTCGACTTGTTTTGTCGACTCAATCGCATAATTTGGATGAGTAACGTTCTCGGTCAATTACCAAATCACATTCACTAATTTTTATCGCCAACGGGCCGACGTATACACATCGGGTCGACGAAGATACACATCAATCTTCGTTTCGGGGAATATGTTGGCGCGCGCACTGTGGGAGGCAAATCTTGGTCCGGCAGATGTCGCCGTGGAATAATTTGTCATGTTCAACGCTCTGCCGTGGTACATGACATTTATTCAACGGTAAGGCAAGATATAACTGCATCATCACTGAACATCACGATTTGTAGAATGACACGTGACACGCTGTCAACCAATGAAAACATTACGAATTTACATGAGGTATAATAATTTCTGTTGTAGCCTGAGTGGACTATATATATTTATAAATATATCTTGATGTTCCAAGAATATCAAATCCGTATCGCTGGTCAGTTTTCTTAATCCATATTATATATTCGCAGTAAAGTCGTCATCTAGAGAATGATCTATGTCAGTCACGCTTTCATTGTGACTGTTCATATGAACATCATGAGGATCTTGAAGTTCTTGGATTTACTCTGGAAGATTTATTTAACAATCACAAAGCGTTTCTCAGGGAAAGGGGTATTGTCTTCAAACCAATCATAACGACCAATCAAAATGCATAAATCACCATACAAAGATAGATTCATAGCTGGTTCTAGAAGCTGCACCATCAAGCTGCTTTCAACCCTGTTGACGAGATCCTTTCAGGAGGTAAAAGCATTTTGGAAAATGCATTGCGCCACTATTCCTAAAATCTCTGGCGTTGAACGTATGTGGATATTGAAAAAATCCTTTCAGGAGATAAAAGCATTTTGGGAAATGCATTGCGCCACTATTCCTAAAATCTCTGGCGTTGAACGTATGTGGATATTGAAAAACTCGAAATGTCCCACGGAAGAACTTAATGCTAAAAGTCACATACCGTACAGACATGTATCCACATGGGATTTCTCGACTCTCTATACTACAATCCCGCATCAGGACCTTATTGACCGTCTAATTTCAAGAAAACTGATCGTAGATATATTAATGTCAGAAGCCATAAAGCATTCTTTAGCTCTACAACATACAAGGGATATCATTCATGGGATGTTTCTTTGTTTATAGAGTTGCTTGAATTTCTCATTAAACATATCTATGTGAAATTTGGCAACACAATATATCAACAGCATATAGGTATTCCAATGGGTACTAATTATGCACCCCTGTTGGTTGATCTATATATGTTCTGTTATGAATATGACTATATGGAACCGACCAATTCAAAGCCCGTTCCTTCCCATTCACCAAACGCTATATAGACGATTTTCTCGCTGTGGATTATCGCTATATAAATGAAGCAGTGAAGGATATATATTTGAAGGAAGCTACAGAGATCCCTAACGGCACATCATATTTAGACCTATACCCCTATAAAAATGAAGCGGGCCTTCTCTCTCGTCGACTTTAAGATAAAAGGGATGATTAAAACTATCCGTTTCTGGAGATATTCCAGTGGTACCAGCTTATGGCGTATACAGATCTCGCCTAGTAGCATTTGCTAGTTCCTGCGTTAACTGTGACGATTTAATCAACCTCACAAAACATTACTGCAGAAACTTATAAAACAGGGCTGTACCACCATATCGCATGCTGATAGGAAAATATGAGCGTAGCGTGCAAGATCTGTGGCGTTAAGTTTCGTAACTTGTCTAATTCCGCTTAACCCGGGCTAGGGGCCGTTAAAGCCCATTTACTTCTAGATCCTCCTGGTGCTCATATGTAGTCACAATCAAAGCGTGATTGAGATACATCATTCGCTGGATAACGATTTTACAACGAATAAGATATGGATTAAGAATACTGATGACCGATACGTATTTGATATTTTTAGAACATCGTGATGTCTTGCCGGCATCATTGAAAACTGTTGACCGCTTCTCTCTTGCAGGAAACTAGCCTGTGTTTATGTATACTAAGATTATCGTTTTGGATTTGGTGCTAATGCAGTTATATGGAATATGGAATAGGTCTTTATGTTATGGACGCGGATATTTTTTAAATGGACGACGGCTGAATTATGAATGACGGACCGGACGCTTGTAATGCATTCATACCGCCCCCAGCCCCGGGTTAAGCGGAATTAGACACAAGTTACGACACGTAACGCTATGGATCTTGCACGTTACGCTCGTATTTTGCTATCAGCATGCGATACCACTCTCATCATCTGAATAGTATTTTCTTTTACGTCGATCCATTCCAATCATATTCGTTGTCTAGCCCTTACCCTCATGGGTTCCTGTTGCTTCAATGCATTTTGCTAAGAAAACTTGATAATGTGATGTCTAGCACTGTAATATCACTTGTCTTTATTGCACCACGTAAGCGTCCTGTCTGTATCTTGTGTGCTGTCCTCAGTGTTTTATAAGGTGGATGGAAGGTGTCTGCTTCCATGTTGCTTCGCTGGATGATGCTTAGTTGATTCGTCGCGATATGACTAAAATAATGTTGAAAACGACGTTAAATCCTATGACTCACTCACTCACTTGTGGCTCGTCCTGTTTAAACCAGGTTGAAGTTGTTCGTGTATATAGTCCATCTCCAACTTGTACAGCCTTTCCAGTTTTCTTTGGTACACAGATTTTGGCTGTAACGCTTCCATGTACATTTGCCTTCAACCTTTGATATCCCTGAGTATTTAGTTTAAGATCGATAAAGAGATGACCGTATGGCGTAGAGGTGGCACCTTCATACGTTTTCATAAAGTAGTCGAGTCGTCTAGGTTAAACACGACTACCTAATAATGAAATCTGCTGCTTATCGATGGGATTATTCAATAGAACGAAATACTGATAATTCAATGCGATATCCCTGGCGACCTTGCCCTGGTCGAACGAATTCTGTACTATGTAAAGAACAGATACGATGTCGTGGTGCGATCCGTTGGTAAACAAATCTTTTGTCCTGTTTGGTCTCTGTCATAAGAGCATCCACTATTATCCGATTTCTTACACCGGTGTCAAAGTATCCATTCGCTCCTAAATTCATGGGTATACCCTTCAGGCATTCCATACCGGGTACTTCCAGAAGCATATCCTCGAATACGGACTGCCATTTGCCATAACAGCAGATCATTCTTTCTGGAATGGGCTCTGCATAGATTTCGAGGCCTCATAATAATTCATCAATCCACTCAGTCTTACCGATTCCAGTAGGGCCAGCCACTGCCATCGTAAAAGGATGGAATAAGAGCTTCTCAGCATCTAATATATGTGTATTTCCATCTAAATCGAACTCGGATCCCATTCCTATTTGTTTGGGAGTACTGTAATTTAGCCCAAATGATGCTTGTCTATTCCCCTCATGTACGTGATCATTATGATATCTTTTCCAATGTCTTTTTATATTTAGGTGGTTCAGGTCTCAAAACTTCGTCCAGTGACCTACTGTTAAATTTTATCTGTTGATATCTGGGGTGTTGCCGAGCAAAATAACATTAAAAAACATTGGGGTCTTCTATATAGACTTTTCGGTATAAGCGTTCAAACGCCACCATGTCTGTAGATTTGGGTCAAACTCTAAATGTCTTCTGCTCATGTAAATCCTCACGAATACCACATTCCTCCACCAACCAAGCTGGCTGTCAACATACGAGTGAAACAACCTTGAGTGTGACACCCCACCCCCCCCCCCTTTCTGGAATATTGCAATCAAGAAATGGGTGGTAAACTATGTCAAAATTGTATTGGTCTCTCTTGTCATAGATTCAGCATGAGGGAGCCCTGATCATGCTTTAAAGGTATATGTCCAGGTATGATGTTCCATCTGGGCTATCAGCTGTTTCCTTCAAATCCAGTGAAGGGGTAAATATCCTTCATTATTATTGAATGAGAATGAACAGATTTTGGAATGGTTATCTTTGGACAAGTTTTGCATTTCGGCCCCGTGTTCATAGGGAAACAGTTACTACGCTTATTGCATCAGCATTGACTTTCAGCTGAGGGCCCTGGGGCCGATTTCATGAAACCTCACTTGACTTGACTTTTTCAAGGGCGATTTTCGCACTTGACCAAGTGCACTTCAAAAAAATCTGAAGTTGTGTTTCATCAAACGTTTTTGGCCGCACTTGGTCAAGTGATGTTTGAAGTGACCTTTTTTGGAACTCTTTTGTGCGATTTGGTAATAAATAGTTCCCCCGCAGAATCAAGTGCATGTTCAAGATACTTGATGTGCCGGAGCCGATCGGTAGAATTTGAGGTGTCAAATAAATATATCTGTGCCATGTTTGGACCTATGAGAAAAAGACCAATGCCCCTACGTGTATTATGATGCATGGGCAGATGAAAACAAATTATTTTTCGACACCATCTCCCGTCGTATGGGTCATTTCAAGTATGTTTTTATTTCAAGTGCGGTTTTCAAGGGAGGTCATACCACACTTGAACTCAAGTGCGATTTCAGGTTCAAGTGAACTTTCATGAAAAGTAAAAACTCAAGTCAAGGGAGATTTTCAAGTGCACTTGAACTTTCAAGTGTGGAAATGGTCTCAAGTGAGGTTTCATGAAATCGGCCCCTGGTCTATTTGACACATGCTTATTTTATTTTGTTTATCCTAAGACAGCAGAGGCAAAATCTGTTCAGCATCTGTTTTAAAAACAATGTTCATATCCCCATCACTTGTTTTCTTTGATCATTGTTTAAAACCCATACATGGAGTGGTATCTGTCTGGGCTGCTTTGGTCTGCACAAGGCCATTGATGGGTAGAAATAAAACACTGCTGCAGAATGTCAAATAGACAAGGACCCTCAGCTGCAATGAGCTTCAGCTGAAACTGCAAGCTGATGCGATAAGCGTAATATAGGTTTGCCAAAAGTGCTGTACAATTTTTACCCATTGTGATACCTATATATAAGCTACTGATATATGGTATCATTGTCGAATTTCACATATCGTTAATGGGGAATTCTAGCAATTCTATTAACAAAGAAAGAGCCCAAGAATGATATCCTTCACGTGCAGCAGTACTAAAGAAAGCCTTATAACTTCTGACATTAACAGATATAGGTCATTCTATAATGAGATATAAGTCTGAGATATAGGTCTAAATATTATATGCCTTTAGGGCTATTTGTAGCTTCCTTCAAATCCAGGTGGGTAGATATCCTTCACTGCGTCCTTTATATAGCGATTATCCACAGCGAGAAGATCGTCTATATAGGGTTTGGTGAATGAGAAGGAACGAGCTTTGAAATGATCGGTTTTTGAAAGCGTTTGCACATATTTGTATTCATAAGAGAACTGATAAATCCATGCGGGGGCATGGTGGGATCGGGTACGGGGGTTGTGGGGTTTGTATCAGGCGTGGGTCCAGCAGGGCCATTTTTCGTATGCTCCATCATCGACCGGATGGCTCACCCAACACGTGACCATGCACCGAAGCAGCCAAATTCGCGAAAACAGCCCCGAGAAAACAGCCTTTTCCTGATATCTTATTCCTCTGTTCTTGAGTGACGCGCTTTTCTATCAGGGTACGGATACCTGTCTTGTGCTTGACCAACTCAGTCTTCTTAGCCTCTGTTCAATCTCACATAGACAGTCCACGGACAATCACCCAGGTCACTCTGGAGCGTAGAGACTATTCTGTTCTATTCTATTCTGAATAAACAAATGTCCTCAAATCTTCAACTCAAATCATAAAAATCTATATATTTTCTGAAAGAACATGATTAAACTATGAATTAACTTCTATGCTTTAGAAATTTGAAGCTCTTTCCTCCAAGCTTTTTCCAAATTTACACGTTCGAATGTAGTAGAAACCGAGCGGCCTATCCATTATGAAATTAGACCGGGGGCATTCCTACCAAACTGTGGAGTGAGACGGTAGGCGCCTGCTTTCGTACTCGTACCGAAATCAGACAGAACTAAAGCATCGAACCTATTGTGTATCAACCATTCATTATCAGCAGCATACCCAGGCTGAGGAACCCGTATTGGTAGGTTGGCATAACGCTCTTGTACGCTGGATCTGGTTCAGTCTGCAAACCTGTCATTTGAGAAACAGTCCCTGTATGTCGTCATTCTTCGGTATGTATACGTGATGAGTTTCCCCGGGAAAGATTTGGGTCCGCAGTCGGGGATTTTCGAGGTGGCATGTTCCTTGTCCATAAGCATATAGCCGTGCTTGGGGTCATGAAATCTTCAAAGGTTTCCCGCGCAAAGTGGGTGCGCCCGAGATATATTTGTTTTGACAGGTGCAACAGTAGGGTGGTGTCTCTCGGAGTTTTACACACCACCAGGTCGTGAGCATTGAAACTGATATTCCCATGTTTCTTGTTTTTACTCAACAAATTGTGCATGGTATGGATGATGCTGGGCCACCGATGTTGAATGCCTTTGAAAAAGAGCTGGGACACGCGAGCGTCGGTTTTCACCATGAGATCATCGACGACGACCATGTTGTGCTGTCCCAAGTCGGCCAGGTTCGACAGTCCTTCCACGAATGTGATGTTTGGAATCGTTGCGTATAACGCCTGTCGATGTGTTGAAGGGACTTCTGACGAAAATCGCCCCATCGGACCCGTGATGAGGCAACTGAAGGGATCTTACCACCGGGGGTTCATGACTGGACTTGTACCATTTGGAGTGGTAACTCGCTCTGGTAAATCCGGTAAGGACCCACGAGATGCTAGGACCAGATGGTGATGGGTTCTACTTCGGTAAGTCCGGGGTGTAGTAGGCACCGTTACAGGTGTATGGATCTTTTCGTCCCGTGGTAGGCTGGGTCTATACCAGGTGGAACATGGTGATAGGTGTGGGACAGGTGACCCCTCGGGGTGTGTCCAGGTCGGTGAGCGTATCGTGCCCGACATGATTTGTCGTCACGCGCGGAAAGGGTCTGGGTTGTTCGAGAAGCGAGATGACGGTTGACACGCTGTGGAAGACATCCCCATACAACAAGCCAAGAAACGTGCCATTCAGAGAATCCCTTGGATATCTTCCGTTTGATACACGGTGGGTTGACTTGGTCGGCAAAGTGTTTGTCGCTCCAGTTGAGGCACGATATTTCAGACTTGGCCTTGAAGACCCATATCTAACGTAGTCACGTGACCTCAGGATCACAGCCCCCTACCAGCTGCATTTCTCTTCTGTTGATGACGCCATGTCCTTCAATAGTTTATCAGGATTCATCCTTACTTACTTCCAAACCGAACTGCGCTTTTTCTACTGCAGATGACGTCACAATGACATTATATCCACATGAAAAACAGGGCACTGTAGGACTCTACAACACGAGATCTTCAGGAAGAGACGCTGGACGTCATATCTGGACCCAGGATAGTCCCTAAATCGCAAAAACACACCCCCTGTACACCAATAAACTGACATCTTTCGCTAATATTCCTCGACTGAGTATGCGCACCATGACATCACTTCCAGTCAAAATCGTCGCAATCATAGTCTACATGTCGAGGCTTCAAGACAAGATCCTGCACGACCCAATGGGACCAATAATGTCCCCTAAGTCGCCAAAAACACTCACCCGGTACACCAAGAATGCCATCTTTCGCTACTCCTCGACTGCGCATGCGTATCTGCACGTCATTTTCGGTCAAAGCCAACCCAGTCGTAGTATATAAGCCGGGAAGTTCAAGGCGACACCCAGCATGTCATATTTGGACCCAATTTTTCCAATCAAAACCACTCCAAACGTAGTTTACTCCACGTGCCGTTCAAGACGAGAACCTCAACGACCCGTGTGGATTCAGGATGGTCCCTAACTCGCCCAAGCACGCCTCTGTGTACCTCTAAGATGCCATCTTTCTAATTCTCATCGACTGCGCATGTGCACCATGACATCACTTCCAGTCAAAACCATTCAAATCGTAGTCTACTCCACGTACGCTTCAAGATGACACCCTGCACGACCCATATGACCTAGCTAGACCCATTTAAATGGCTGATTTTCAAGACCGGATGTGACGTCACAACCCTCCGCCCCAATCTCTCCACTATAATAGGAGGCTTGCCCTTTCTACACTACCTATATACGATAATAGATTATAGGGGTCAGCAATCCCTGTGACGTCGTTTGTTTTCTGCAAGTCATTGCGTGGGTCAGTTAGTGTTGATACATTTTACACTTGTTAAATTTTTATTGGAGAAAATATGAATAGTATCATATATAATAACAAAAATGTTCAGCGTTTCAGTAAGTCCATCATCCAAATCGTGAAGAAGCCCATTCATGCACTATCTCGAATTCTATGTGCGTTTGGAATGATAGAATGCGAAAAGAGTATATAGAAAAATATTAAAAACTTTACTATTACTGAATTCTCAATGTGTAATGAAGTCGAATAACATTGCCTGTCTGTTTTGAAAGTGTTATGAAGGTTTTATTTGTGTAATTACTCAAAACATTTTTTTTTTTATTTTACACTTATGTTAATAAATAGCCTCAGGTTCTTGTATAGCTGACCGACTTTACATAAATCTTGTATTATCTTCTTACTATCCCTATATTGTGTAATGTTGATGATTCCATATCAGTTGGAGAAACCTCGTATTACAAGGCGCTGCTATGGTTTTTCGCATATTCGGTTATCAAAATATGAATACTTAAGTGGTCATATAAAACGTTAGCGTTTTTATCGTATTCTTATCTGCTATGTTTAAAAACTATACAGGGGCGCTGGAAACTCCTCCAGAATTGGAGCGGGGGTGTGGGAAGGGGGGTGGGGGGGGGGGCTGAATTATGCCAGCACTTCAGGTGAGGGTTTAGGGGTCAAGATCTGGGATCCTTGATGACTTTAAACGTAATTCTGGCAAATACAATTACAAATGATCTCTCAATTATCAATTACATTTCTAGCTCTATTTTCGCGTATAGTGAATGCTACCATTTTGACAGATTATGACCTGGAGCCTGAAGCCCACCGGGTAGAAAAAAGAGGTAGTCAGGGAAGACATTTTGCAGTTTATAAAGGAGAAATATATGGTATGAAGGTTGTAAAGTCATTACAGGCTGAGAAGGAGCATTGCGAATTGAGAGTTATTCTTATGGAAAAATTTAATGAACGTATTTCTTTGGATATTAAGGCTCACCTTGATGAACATAAGGTAGTCGAGTTAAAGAGGGCAGCAGTTATTGCTGATGACTATGATTTTAACAAAAAAGAGATAAATTACAGTATGCGAATTATGGGAAAAGTGGGAAGGTAGGAGAACATTTGGCAGTAAGTTCAACCAAACAGTTAGTGCTAGTCCTAGGGACGGGAAAGGTCAAGGTGGCAAAGTAGGGTCTGGTTTAGAGAACAAGAGAGTAGAGCCTGGTAAAACATTTTTATGACATTGAATGCAACTAAATGCCATTATTGTTCGAAGAAAGGTCTCTTGGAGGCGAATTGTTTGAAACTCAGTGATGACAGACAGAGGAATAAACCTGTTGCTTTCGTTGAAATCAGAGTTATCACCCATAGGCCGAAAACTGACAACCTGTACACAAAGTACCTGAGAAAGCAGATGTAAGTGGAAGTCAGATATCAGAGGTTTACAAGAGCTTCTTGTCTAAGGGAGAAGTCGGTGAGATGTGTAAGAGATGGGCAAGATTGACGACGTCTGTCGAATAAAAAGCAGCCATCTGGCAATACAGGAAAGCCTTCATCGGCACCTCACATTCAGACCACAACACGCCAGTGAATAGTGTCGCCAGTTAATCCTGCCGGAAAAGCAAACATTTCGATGTATTGACAGATACTGGGGCATGAGAGTCTCTGAGGTTATCTGACTTATCCATGTCCAGGGATAGTTCTGTGAACGCTACCATGATGGGAGTTATATTCCTGTCCCCTTATACCAAGTTAATTTTAAAGAGTGAGTTGGTCACTGGTCCAGTAACTGTAGAGATTGTTGAAACAGTTCCGTTTGAAGGTGTAATCTTATAGCTGAGAAATGACTTAGCAGGAGATAATAGACTTGCTAAAAACTAATGGCAAGTACCTTGTCTGACAGGGTTATAGAAATATCTGCGTTCGTAAAACCGGATGCTTTATACCAGTGCAAGGTCATGCTATTTGGGATGAAAAATGCTACGGCCAGTTTTCATCGGTTAATTAATCAGGGCATAACCGAACTGGAGCATTGTGTTGCATACATTGATGATGTAGTGATGTTTAGTGACATCTGAGTTGACCATTTTAAACATCTTAGGCAGTTATTTTACAGACTTTCTGAGATAAACATTGTTATAAATCTTCAGAGAAGCGAGTTTGCTCAGGCCCAGGTCACCAGTCTGGGTCATGTGATGGGTCAAGGCCAATTACTACGACTTGAAGCCAAGATCAAAGTCATTTTGGACTTCCGTGTTCCCAGTTTTAAAAGGGACTCAGATTTCTGAGAATGAGTGCTTTCTACAGAAAATTTATATAAATTTCAACGATCGTGTCATCTGTAAGACTTTATTGAAAAATATTCAAATCTAATCTGATCAGTGAACCCGAGTTAACCACTCCCAACTTTTCTAAGCCATATAAGGTAGCTATAGATGGTAGCGAATTAGGGGTTGGAGCTGTATTGCTTCAAGCGGATGAAACTGGAGTAAATAAAACTGTGAGTTATTACTCTTAGAAACTCGATAAATACAAACGGGCATATTCCACCATTGTTTTTGCATAACAATATCTACGTCCAGTTTGATGGCGTCATTATTACGTCACTAGTATATGCTAAATTAGTTGCCTGGAGATACTCGAATAAGACAGCGTTACTATGATAAAGTTAAATTACACATGCACGTTGTCTTCAAAATTAAATTAAGTTACCTTCCCTTATACTCGTCCCATATAGCATCCTTGTAAACACACATTGATACGGTGTTTAATATGAAGGTATGGGGACAAAGGTATCACCTGGCTGTATAAAAGAGCAAAAGTGACCTGCGTCGAGCATAAGCGAAAAAGGAAACAAAGGAGACAGGTGTTATATACGATTAATGCCTTCATTCAAAATCATTAATGGAGTGGGAGAGTAACTGCAGCATGTTAAGTCCGGTTGCAAATAAAACGGTTGCATATTGATTCCCATTTTCACATGGTGTTAAAATGTCAGCAGACATATCCGACTCTATCGTAGAATAAAGGGAAACGAGATTCGAGCTTGGACAAAGGAACAGCTGTTGGAGGCTGTACAAAGATGGACTAGAGTTGATTAAATTCGGCGGATCGAGACTGTATGTGGACTATATACTCCTTGACCATGGATAATTCGAGTACTGCAAAGCAGAAGCAATTGTATATTGATTTTGCTTTTCACACGATATTAAACCTTTACGACGGGATCGAGATGACAAAGGAACTAAATGGGGTTAAACGTTCATGAGATTAAGAGTTCATGAGAACAAAGGAATAGAGGGGGTCAGACGAACGAAGCAACAAAGAAGGTCAAAAGTTCACAAATTTATGAGAGATGTAAGAGATCGAATGACGTCACCTATATCATATACCCTTTCTCTTGTGACTTGAGGGTCCCACTTTCTCACTACTTTTCACATACATCTGAAGAATAACAGCTTCTCAGTCGGGTGGGAAGCATCGAGTATATATCTCTATATATTTTATATCTTCTATCTTTTCGCTAGAGTACCGCTAGGATCTGTTCTTGATCCTATGCTCTTCTTCGTTTATATTAACGGTATTGTGTTTGACTTGATAATCACCTAGATTCCACTTCTTGCAGATAACAAGACAGCACGCGGGCATGTGTCATAGTTTATTTTTAACCAACCAGCGCCTGAGTGCGTGGGTGTTCCGCTTCAATGAGGTCAGATTGACAAATTTTGCTGTAAAAATCAAACTGCGCTTACTGGTACCGGTACCCGTAGTTGAAATATTTTAGTACGTGTCGCAAATTATAGCTTACGATTATAGCTTACTAGCTCACATTCTACATAATTATAGCTTGCTAGCTCACACAGCTTGTGATTTTAGAAATAAGAATATTCTTTCTAATAGTCTTTCTAAACTCTCATAATATTATAATACTTACAACAGACTCGCCGAGAGTTCATGTACACATAAGTCAGTTGCTTTGTATTAAAAACACACATGTGCATCACACATATGCCCCATATTGACATGTATACACACCCGTGTAAATTTGCACACTGTGCAAAATAAATGTGCAAACTCAGCATGTGAACGCAAGTGAAACAGAGATAATGCTGTTCAATCAGTTTTAAAAAAATGTTCAGTGGAATATTTATGCCCCATATCCCAATAAATTATTACCGTCAAACAGAAATATTTGTTGTGACATTGAACTTTGACCTTTGGTTTTGTGACTGTAATATCAATAGGATTCATGAGACTTACAAGAGTAAGTCACCTGTGAAATTTGATGAAGGTAACTTGAATTATTGTGCATAAAAGGCTTAATTCCGTTTAACCCATGGTGACCCTGACTTTTGACCTTTGAACTGAAAGTTCCACTATGGTTTGCATCTTGTTTTACATATATCTTGTTTTACCCATGTGGATGGCTTAGCAAATTATACAGCCCCGTTCACATGCACACAATTTACTCACCTGTGTAAAAATACACATGTGTATATTTACACATGTGCAAATATACTTTTGCACCTGCTCTTGACCAGATGCAAATAAACTCAAAGTGCAAATATACATACATGTGTATTTCCGTTCACATGACAAGAAATACACATGTGTATTTTTTTACATAGGGTGCAAATTTGCATACGTGAGTAAAAGTGTGCATGTGAACGGGGCTATAGACGAATACGTAAATATGCACACGTGCAAATAAACACATTTGAGTAAATGAATGTGTTTAGGGCTATAGTTTAAAACCGCCAATTGTGCATGCGGTGGTCCTCGTGAAGACGCGGTATATTACGAAGACCAAGACGAAAAATTTATTCGGTGGCTCAAACCATATTCAGGAACTAAAAAACACTCAGTACTTTTCTAACTGCAATGCACTTATAACTATCGGGGAGAATATTATTCCTACGAAGTAGGCTACAGATCGCAAATTGTCCGGTAATGAGTCAGTGAGTCCATACGAATCCCTTCGTCGGCAAAATAAGGAGAACCATTGACATTAGAACCTTTATTTTTGGCATGAACGTGCATTAGGGCATTGTTACCAGCAAGTTCTGAGCTGACCGAATTCTGATGTAAATTTGATTTATAATTATTTTTTTTTATTTATTGATAGCTCAGCGAGTGCACTGTCATGCTCACTGGGAACCCTTGGCTGTATGTTTCACTGTATATATAACACAGTACAAAACGTGATGGGATAATGAAATAGGAAATGCTAATTTTCCATCATTTGTTAGTACATTTATCTACACTGCTATTACCAGGCAACTTGTCATTCTTAATACACACAATTCAGTATATTGTTATAGACATATGTAAACTGTGGCCTTTAACGTGCATCCTATTTCACATCCAAACATTTCATCACAGACCAAATCATGCAGGCTTCAAATTTAGATCAAATTGTCACTGATGATGAAATATCCTACATCAACCAATTAAGTCAGCCTGAAGCAATAACCCAGCAGAACATAGAAAGATCTGGTATCATCCTTCAGATTAGCCTGTGAGCAACAATGATAAAATTTACTGAGGGTGAAACAAAGCTGTCCTGCAAGCCACCCAAGGAATTTATCAGCTTGTGTTGGGACATTTTGCTGGTATCATGTAAGTTGTTTAGTAGTTTACTCATTCAAATCTCCATACCATATTTTCTGTTATTCAACAGACAAATTTCTTTACTGGTTTTAATTGTTTAAGTTTTACTGGGTTTCAACTGGTACAGATAGTAACATAGTACTGATACCGTAGAAATGGGTAGTGTGAATTTAATTATTCCATGTTTAGTACAATTTGTTCACATGAATGGTGGAATGTCTGGACTCTCAAATGAAAGTGTGTTATACATGTATAGCTCAAGCATGTTAGATTTGAGGAACAAACATAGTTGCAATTAAGATATAACCAAAGAAATTTCATGACAATTATTGATAGGCCCCTACCTACAAAATTAGCTTAATAAAAAAGGCCTTCCTGACGTAAATTGTTTTCTTTTGAGAGAGAATGGTATTTTCTGGGTTAAGAATTTCCTGTATAAAGATAGGTTGTTCAAGGAGGCTTTGTTTTGCCGCTGTTGTGTGCATTAAGGGTATGGAAACATGATATATGCACCCAGAGACCTGATCTACAGCTGTATAAAACTCAACATCTGGTATTGACGGCATGTTTAAAGGGTCTTAATATATTTTCTTTGGGTAGAATTGAACTAGATAAAGTAACTTTGATTGTACTTCTTGAATATTGACTATATATCACACTGGGATATAATTTAAACAAAAACATTACATGTGTAATTATGTCTAAATAATTTTTCTTGTCATTTCAAATTTTGATTCCTTGATTAAGGGATACAGAATCACTGCCAGGGAGTGTGTTGGTGTGTCACAGATTCACATCAGCACAGTAACTGGTAAACTATTCATTCAACCCCATCACTTTTAATCTTCAACAAAATATTCAATACTGTTTTAATCGAAAATTTCTGGTGATTTTTGATGAAAATCTCTGGTGATTCTGACTTGGGCTGCATGTGCCCATCTTAATATAGGCAGGATTTCAACTTGGGGCTGGGGGGGAGGGGGGGGGGGATTGCCAAGAGCTCAGTGCCTGTCCTAATGCCTACCTTACTTCGTAGGTCCTGTGACGCATAGTCACACTGCCATGTATAAGGTAATGGTACAACACTATATCGAGAAAAAAAACGATTAATTTATTTACATTACACTACCAGCGAATGTATACCTACCCAGAAGAATTCGTATTTATTTGATATACCTTGGATAACTTCCTTTTTTATGTTTGCCAACGTATTGACAGGCGTCGACATAGGATAGGTCCTGTTCGACATTTGAATGAAATAAAAGGCTGCTTACACCAACCTGCATATACTTTTCCGAAGAAGCACCCTGAATGCAGCAGACATTGCCCACAAATCTCGGATAAATTTATCCAGCGGAGAAAAATAGTCGAATCTGACCAGGATTATATGGATATTTATTTTGTGGGTAAGTTCATGCATGTTGTGGATTGTATAGATCCACCATAATGCCGTCTGGTTTGATCCCCTCAATTGACAGTTCCACGCTCGTGGGAAGACGTAGGCCTAAATTTCTGGTACGTCAAAGTAAGCACTTGTCCGTCTGCAGTTTGTCCTCGTGAGTTGCTCCTGGCAGTTTTCGAAGTCGGAATTCATGCAGTTGTCCGGTTGCATCCTACATGATCATGTCGACACCCTCCTTATATCCTGCATGTGTGGTTACTGATAAATTCCCGTTGCTGATCGATTACTGGAGAGAATGCGGAGATATCTGTATATCCGACAGAAGTGTTAAAAGTGCACAGCTTGAGCTTCAATGGGATTTGTCATTACTTCGATAAACTATCGACTACTGTCTGTCTTACATTACGAGGGAACGGGATTTTTGGCAATATATCGGGGCCAATTTTTCTCAGAGCAGTAAAATTTCGCACATCATCTGAACATTATTTGTGCATTTTTATCCTGAAATTTCATGAAAATCCAATTAACATGTGTGTCAAATTCACCAAGCTAATTTCGCTCGGACTATTTTGCATGTTAAATGATGGCGTCAAAGCGGCCAGTCCCAATGTTACAGCATTGCACTTTGAATTTTTTTCTTTTATTCTGGAAATATATCATTGAAATTATATATATCCTTGAAATTTCAGAATAAAAATGCACAAATTACATATAGTTACTATGACGAATTTCACTGCGCTGAAAAAAAATTGGCTCTGATATATTGCTGAAAACCCATTCCCTCGTAATGTGAGCTCGACAGTGACATGCGAACAGCGCCATTTCATATGAGGCCTCGTCTCCATCTTGAAATGGATTATGAAATGACGAGGACAGGGACTTGTCACCGATAAATGTAGCTAACTAATATTATGGTGTTCTATTTGGGCCAAGTTTGCGTCGCGTGGCGACTTTAAGAAACTCGCCACTCGCCACGCGCTGTGGACCTCTCCGGCGCGCGGCGACTGGCGACTTTCTGCTATCTCTTAACCTGCAAAAACTCGCCGGTCGCCACCCGCCGTAAAACACGGCGAGTTTCGCTCTATCTCTTAACCTGGAAAAACTCGCCGCGCGCCACTCGCCGGATGAACCACGGCGCGCGGCGACTGGCGACTTTTGACTGTAGTGAAACTCGCCACTCGCCACGCGCCGTGGACCTCTCCGGCGCGCGGCGACTGGCGACTTTCTGCTATCTCTTAACCTGCAAAAACTCGCCAGTCGCCACCCGCCGTAAAACACGGCGAGTTTCGCTCTATCTCTTAACCTGGAAAAACTCGCCGCGCGCCACTCGCCGGATGAACCACGGCGCGCGGCGACTGGCGACTTTTGACTTCTGGAATTCTCAGGACTTTTTCTCAAGTGCGGATGCCCGGGGAGCATCAATTATCGGAATATTTTGTTCGAAAAATGCTGTCATTTATTTTAATTTTAAATCTCTTCCTCGTGCATAAATATACATAATTTCTAATGAATGAACTCTCCAGCCCCATCTGATACTATGTGACTAATTTTGAAGATGTAAGCTATCTGTAATAATTAATATAGTTGTTTTTTGAAACAAGTTCTTTTTAATGCAATACGCATATAGGGCAATCTAATTTTGTCAAATGTGCAGATATTTTTTTATTAAAATACTCGTTATCCGTTTCTGTGCAGAACTTGCATACTCTCGTTATTATCTGCTGGTATATTTTAAAAAGTTAACACCAAGACAACATTTTCAATCGTTTTTTTCATTCGTTTTATATAAGTGCCTATGTATATTTATAAAACAGCATATTGTTTTCAATTCAGAATGAATCGCTTTGAAATTGTTCCTTATTTAAGATACAATAAAGCACTCGACGCGGGAATTTTGTTTTACAAGATAAAAGCAACGTCAACTAATATGCTGTATGAAATATTAAGAAAGCGAATACAGCGTCATCGTCATATTGATTAAAAAAGTAAGAAAAAATGCTAACATTTTCTCTGGATGATTGAATTTCTCTCTTCGTAAGTTTTATGTGAAAAACGGGCGATATCTTTGTATAAGAGATCCTTTATTGCTGTTTTAATCCATAGAGCGGCTCTTTGTTGGGTTGATATTTCCTGTATCACAAACCCTACAAACTATCAAGACCCTATTTTTAAAGATGAAAAGACGTTTTTCTTCCAACAGTTTCCATATTTTTTTTACTTCCTCAAATTCTATGAGATCGCGACTGTGATTTATGATATTGCAACTGCATAATTGATGCTCCTCGGGCATGCGCACTTGAGAAAAAGTCCTGAGAATTCCAGAAGTCAAAAGTCGCCAGTCGCCGCGCGCCGTGGTTTGTCCGGCGAGTGGCGCGCGGCGAGTTTTTCCAGGTTAAGAGATGGAGCGAAACTCGCCGTGTTTTACGGCGGGTGGCGACTGGCGAGTTTTTGCAGGTTAAGAGATAGCAGAAAGTCACCAGTCGCCGCGCGCCGGAGAAGTCCACGGCGCGTTGTGAGTGGCGAGTTTCACTACAGTCAAAAGTCGCCAGTCGCCGTGCGCCGTGGTTCATCCGGCGAGTGGCGCGCGGCGAGTTTTTCCAGGTTAAGAGATAGAGCGAAACTCGCCGTGTTTTACGGCGGGTGGCGACTGGCGAGTTTTTGCAGGTTAAGAGATAGCAGAAAGTCGCCAGTCGCCGCGCGCCGGAGAGGTTCACGGCGCGTGGCGAGTGGCGAGTTTCTAAAAGTCGCCAAGCGACGCAAACTTGGCCCAAATAGAACACCATATAATATATAGCCTTCACGAGTATGAGGGCTAAAGGTCGGCCCCAGTCACCTCCAGCGAGGGTTTTAGATAATTTTATTACGAATCACCCACCTCTGAAACTGCCGTACATCTAATCTCTATCCCCTCCTGCGCACTATTTTAAAGTCTTGCGCACTATTGTGAATTTTCCAGTCGACAACTTCCACTTTATACGCGCCATGTTCAATTGCAAACGGCCCAGCACACATATACCGTGACGTCACCAACATGGCGCGTATAGAGAGTTGAAGTTTTCGACTGGAAAATTCAGACGGCGATATATATACTGGTGATGGTCCATCGAAATGGACATGCATAATCGAATATAATCGATGTTCTGCGTTTATAACATTGTTTCTCGGCGATATATCTCTCGATGTAACACCAACAGAAAGAAAGTACTATATATAACATATCTTCTGCTTTTTCCTCAGATAACATAACCATGAAGAACAGATTACTGTATGTAGTGGTGACAGTCACGAGTTTGCTTGTTTCCGTGTCCACCCAAGAACACAAACACCAAGGTGTCGATTCCTTCTCAGAAGTCCTGCAATTCCTTCAGGCGAAAGGAGACACGCTGTCGTTCAATGAGACCACTTTCCTTATCCGTCACGTGCTGTACCGGTCTAGCTGCTTCTCTAGAGGCGTGAACTGTCAAAATGTAAGTACAAGTGTTTGACTTGGTGTTTATTTCTTAAATAAAGATCAAGGAAGAGGTTTCAAACGAATGGACGAATGCCAACTGGTGTTTTTCTTGGAAATTTGAAACCGAATTTCCATGTCTTTATTTCGATTCGAACATGCACAATCGAATATTTATTACGAAATTATATGTATGTATGCCTTCGATATTGATCAAAACTATTTTTGAATGAGGTTTTTTCCCCCCAGCTATTCAGTGCGAACATCATTGCAAACTGCGGGGAAGTATCAATTACGCGCTCTCACTACAGTTACCCCCGCCCGACGACAACGTCACAGCACTGCATCTGTTCGCCGGTGTGTCGGGATTTCAACAACACTTTCGGTACAAAGCTCGAGAAATAATGTTTTCATAGGCGAACTCATTGATTATTTGACGCACGGTTAAGCCCGGCGCACACAAGAGCTAACCCATGAGCGAACGGTCTCCATGTTAAGCCGTTTACTCCATCAAACGTCCATGATGCTCATCCATTAACATCAGATGAGTTGTTTGAGCTGATTTGTCATCACAGCTCCCGAGATAGCGTATCTAATTCTGCTTAAGCCGATGCTGGGGGCCGTGTGGATACTTCATAGTCTCCACATGAACAGCTGCAATAAAAGCGCGGCGGTATTCTCGGATCTGAATGTTAGGTGTCTACGAATACTTTCATATGGTTGCTTTTTAGTCACAGACGTGGTCAATTTTTCCCACCTCTTGCATATCGCTCCAATTTATTACCTGTAGGTAGGATTCTGCTGGTGGACTGTTAGTCCCTGAGGCCCGCCCTCTGTACATGTCACTCGACAAATATATGTAGGTTTATTGTTTCGAAGGGAAATTTAAGCCGTCCGACGTCGGACATTAAAGGTTAGTTTTTCTAGGTATCTTGCATTTACCAGGTTACCCCATGTTAAGCCGTTTACTCCATCCGACGTCCATGATGTTCATCAATTAACATCCGATGAGTTGTTTGAGCTGATCTGTCATCAGAGCGAAGTCACAAAGTGTCAGCTCTCAATTTGTTGGCGTTCCGGGGATATAGCGTAGAAAGTTTGGTAGGGTGGGGCATAATGGCCCCCGCCGCCCCACCCCAGGCCTGGTAGAGTTAAGAAATAATCAACGTTTACTTCACTCCATGTGTAAATGGGATGACTCTTCCATCGTATTCGATCGACTGTATCTGGTTTTGTTCTCTTTTGCCAGTGTTTGAAAACAGGATTCGTCTTGCAGTACTTGAACCGTTCATCGCAAAACTCTCTGGACGAAAAGTCCTTCCATAAACTATCCGTCATCCTGGTCGCTTTCATGAAGAACCTTCCCGTAGAATGCGCGACCAGTGATTTAACCATCGTTCAACGCGGGTGGACATTTGAGAAGTTTGTTCGCAGGATGGCCTCGGACCCCCACGGACAACCCTTTGCATCAGGACACGTACACATGGACGTCCATCTTCTAGAGGAGATTCTCCACGAAATCGAAGAACACCATCTTCTTGGAGAGTTGATATTGGACGGTAATGCTGTTCTCCTAACGAACCACAGTCGGATTAACTACATGGCCGACGTCAAGGTAGGAATGCCACGTCGTCCAGGCAATCTTCAGGGTACTGAGCCCTCCTGCACACACTTTTACACACCCTCTTGAACTTGTCTCTACACAGCTAAAAGTATGCCCCATAGCTATGGTAATATATATATTTCTTGAAAGCACATTTCTTAAGGAATTCAAATATATAAATTTTCACTTTAAACCTGTAGGTTGTGAAGAAATTTGGATTTAAAAAAAATAATTTAAAATTTCATTTTAATATTTCAAATTCTATTTTCAAAAAAGCATTCAACTTATCATAACTGAAGAAGACAACTCTAACAGGAAATCCGTGTCTCAGTTTTATCAGTTTTGGTATAGTTCTCATTCTATTGACATTTGATGGAATATTTCATTACAAAATCGAGCAAAACTCACAGTTTTGAACTTTGAAGATGAATTAAATGTCAATAGAATAAGAACTAGACCAAAATTGATGAAACTGAGACACAGATTTTCTGTTGGAGTTACCTTCTGCAGGAAATGAGGATGTAAGTTACGATAAGTTGAATACTTTTTTGAAAATATAGCCATTTAATAAAGAAGGCTCATTTTTTAAATTACTTTTTTTTAAATTCAAATATCTTGACAACCTACAGACTTATAGTGAACGCATTAAAATATTTGGAATCCTTAAGAAATGCGCTTTCAACAAATATATGCATTGCCTAAGCTATAAGGCATACTTTTAGCTGTATAGAGAGTGTGTTAAGGTGTGTGCAGGCGGGCCCAGTATTCTTAACCCAATTTATTCTCAGTTATATTCCAGGACAATAATTCCAAAACATGTGTCTGTATAAGGATATCTTACGCCGTATAATAATGCTTCGTAGCCTTGGAAATGGTAGTATCAGACCAACCTTGTTCTCATTAAATCGGTACAATAATATATATCAGCAGAAATCCCCGATTTTATGAACTTCTGATATCAGTCAATCCAGAGACGCGAAAAATATGAAATCTAGTACGATAATGTCATGCATGTAACCCGTTCTTTGTTGACAATTCCATTGTAGTGTATCAGCCCCACATCCCTTTTTGAAGATTTGGAGATGGATGTCGAGGCGAAGTTATATGGGGAGGAATTGGAAGAGATGGCTGCCCTTATTATCAGCCGAATTCTTCAAGGTCAGCCGTCAAATATTAGACTAAGAATTAGTGTGTTATTTGCCCATAAGAAACTCTCCAGACAATAGCAGTAATGAAACTTCATATCGACCGGCAGAACCTCACGATTGCTCAGAAGTTCAGAATAGGCTACAGAGCAATGTCTTCGAAATAACTGACACAGTTGTCGACTCAAAGTTTGAACAATGGAGCGTTTCAAGGAACCTGCAAAACTATTTTTTTTTTTAAGGATCAGCAAACCCTGGGATTTCACGTAGAAATAGTATCTTAAAATGATATATAAAATAAACGAATGTAGATTATGTAATTAGAATATCTAAAGGCGTATTACAGACCATAATCTATTCATGTGGTTTGGGAACGTACTATTTCAGTTGGAGTTTCAATATTTATCTAAAATCAGACATCTCCCCGAACTTGAAAACAGCACCATAAATCCACATACATTATTTCAGATTTATTTCCGGGACAACGGGTAGAACGCATCTCCGACGATCTAGGACGTCAGAGCTTCCGGGGCCTAGGCGGCCCCTGGACCCTCGCCTGTAGCTTTGTGTAAATGTCGTATGGGTATGCGTATTGATTTCTAATGTTCCATGACGTAAAGGTCGTCGTTTTGTGTGTGTTGAATATAACTAGAAAGTCAGTCAAATAATGTGTGATTTTTTTTTTCAATATCGATGCGTGCTTATAAATGCGAAACAAACGGGAAAATACGACAATAAATTTGCATACATTATGTT
>JAVTVY010056347.1:0-31595 GCA_036873755.1 Hanleya hanleyi | reverse complement strand
AAGTTGTCGCTCATGCCATGGTACCGGAGCATGAATCAAACGTTGGTGTCGCAGCAACTGACTGCGTCGTTTTCGGGCAGTACATGAAGGTATTTGGGGTCGAGATGGGCTATTCACGGTTCGAATGCGTCCTGGAAGGTGTCATCTTGTAGTTCTCGGTGTGTACATTCCGATTTGAGGGATGTCCGCGTCATCTGTGACGTCATTGATGACGTCATCGGTACGAGTAGTAGCGAAAGTGGAGATTTTGTGGGTGCGTGGGGTGAGTTTGGTGTAGAGATGGACCATCCTTAGTCCGAATGCGTCGTGTGAGGTGTCATTTTGTAGCTCTCGGGGTGTACAATCCGAATTGAGGCATGTCCGAAGCATCTGTGACGTCATCGATGACGTCATCAGTAGGAGTATTAGCGAAAGTGAGCCTTTTGGGGCAGTGCAGGAAGGTATTTGGTTTAGAGATGGACCATCCGCGTTGCGAATGCGTCGTGTGGGGTGTCATGTTGTAGCTCTCGGAGTATAGACCCCGATTTCAGGGATATTTACATCGAAAGTGGACATTTTCGGGTAGTACATGAAGGTATTTGGGATCGAGATGGGCTATTCACGGTTCGAATGCGTCCTGGAAGGTGTCATCTTGTAGTTCTCGGGGTGTACATTCCGATTTGAGGGATGTTCGCGTCATCTGTGACGTCATCGGTGACATCATCGGTACGAGTAGTAGCGAAAGTGGCCATTTTCGGGCAGTACATGAAGGTATTTGGGGTCGAGATGGGCTATTCACGGTTCGAATGCGTCCGGGAAGGTGTCATCTTGTAGTTCTCGGGGTGTACATTCCGATTTGAGGGATGTCCGCGTCATCTGTGACGTCATCGGTGACGTCATCGGTACAAGTAGTAGCGAAAGTGGACATTTTCGGGCAGTACATGAAGGTATTTGGGATCGAGATGGGCTATTCACGGTTCGGATGCGTCCTCGAAGGTGTCATCTTGTAGTTCTCGGGGTGTACATTCCGATTTGAGGGATGTTCGCGTCATCTGTGACGTCATCGGTGACGTCATCGGTACGAGTAGTAGCGAAGTGGACATTTTCGGGCAGTACATGAAGGTATTTGGGATCGAGATGGGCTATTCACGGTTCGAATGCGTCCTGGAAGGTGTCATCTTGTAGTTCTCGGGGTGTACATTCCTATTTGGGGGATGTTCGCGTCATCTGTGACGTCATCGATGACGTCATCAGTAGGAGTATTAGCGAAAGTGAGCCTTTTGGGGCAGTGCAGGAAGGTATTTGGTGTAGAGATGGACCATCCGCGTTGCGAATGCGTCGTGCGGGTGTCATGTTGTAGCTCTCGGAGTATAGACCCCGATTTCAGGGATATTTACAGCATCTGTGACGTCATTGGTGACGTCATTAGTACAAGTTGTAGCGAAAGTGGGCATTTTTAGCAGTGAAGGATGTTATTTGGCCTTTTGGGGCAGTGCAGGAAGGTATTTGGTGTAGAGATGGACCATCCGCGTTGCGAATGCGTCATGGGATGTGTCATGTTGTAGCTCTCGGAGTATACACCCCGATTTCAGGGATATTTACAGCATCTGTGACGGCATCGATGACGTCATTAGTACAAGTTGTAGCGAAAGTGGGCCTTTTGGGGCAGTGCAGGAAGGTATTTGGTGTAGAGATGGACCATCCGCGGTCCAAATGGACCGTGTGAGGTGTCATCTTGTAGCAACGCCCACCAACATCATTCTTAATGCTTCAACGCCCTGGTGAAATAGCTCAGAAGCTTTGATATTCCATGGAATTGTCACTAATTCTTCGAAATGCAGTGATGCCCGTCAACGCCCGTCGTTACACCTTAACACTCTAACATAACGCCATGATATAGACCAGAGAGAGCACAACAACAACAACAAGGATGACACATGAGAGAACAACAACAACAAGAAGTTTTTTTCATATATTTTATTTTCCCCAATGTTACATCACACCCACGCTGGGGGGGCCGCGTTGGGTATATTTACAATCCAAGAAGATTCTTATCCAATCAGAGGCCACCATTTGCATGTTTCATATTCGTTCCTGTCCGTTAGATGTATTCTTGTCCAATCAGAAGTCTCCATTTCAGAAAGTACCATCTGAACCGTTTATTCTAATCATCGTCGGACAGGCCAGGATACCGTTGAGGCAACATATCCTCAGATAGTTGTTTGCGCATTCTGAGTATCTATCAGTGCATGGGTGAATACTTTCATCCGATGGAGGTGGTGGTGGTCAGTTTAACCACTAAGAACGCAACATTGGTCATTATCTCCACTATCCACTTGGTGTTACAATTCAAGAAGACTTGTCCAATCAGAGGCCACCATTTGCATCTGTCATATTCGTTCCTGTCCGTTAGATGTATTCTTGTCCAATCAGAAGTCTTCATTTCAGAAAGTTCCATCTTCAGCCATGTTCGCTCTGAACCGTTTATTCTAATCACCGTTGGTCAAGCCAGGATACCGTTGAGGCAACATATCCTCAGATAGTTGTTTGCGCATTCTGAGAATCTATCAGTGCCTGGGTGAATACATTCATCCGATGGGTTGGTCGGTCATCTTGGTCACGAAGAACGTAACATTGGTTACCCTCTCCACTTTCCACTTGGTGTTGGGGCGTTGTTGTTGGGCCCATTCCAAGGGATCCACGTTGGCCAGGTTCTCCACCATCGTCTCTAGCGACGCCTGGTTAATGATGGTAAACGGTTGGTCAAATACCCGGATGTTACTGCTCGGGTAAAAGTATCGGACTTGATCTGTCTCCTTATGCTGCAGCACATAACCAAACGCCAGATTTAATTTGAAGGACGTTGCTTGGTCATTGAAGATGGCTTCCACATAGCTGCCTAGACGGGCGAGGTCGGTCAGTCGAAAATTGTAGATATCTTGAATAGGGCGATGACGGTAGAAACAGTGCCGTATCATGGTCAAATGGCGCCGATAGATGTCACTCACTGGATGGGCGCCCTGTAAGAGATCGCTAGGAACATTTATGGGCTCGTCCAGAAAATGTTCGATGTTATCAGGCGTATGACTCGAAACCGTAACAGTGGGGTCCGGTTGGATATCCAGGCCCTCCTGGACCGTAGGTATAGGCAGGCTCTTCGTCATCGCATCACCAGTGGCGTTCGTCTCTCCGGGTTCATCTTCACTGGGTCTGACCTTCCGCGGCTCCTCTTTAGTGAAAAGTTGTCGCCCAAACCGTAGAGACAGGGCATGCATCAAACGTTGGTGCTGTCTAAACCGACTGGGTCGTTTGAAGAGTCGACCACAATCATTACATAGTACCGTCGCACCCGCGTGGAGTACCCTCTCATGACGCAGTAAATGATCCTTCCGATTGAATGACCGTGCGCAGATTATACAAGTATACCGAGCATCGTTGTGGGTGGAGGCCTCGTGGCGTCGTAACGTAACTAGACGAGTAAACAGCTTCTGGCAGGTTATGCAAGTGAACATCTTGGTGGTTGACAGAGTGTCTGATGAAACGGCCAGGCCGCCTCCCTTTTATAGCACGCTAGCTGGTGATCTATTTTTAGCACACTCAGTTCAACTATCCCCAAGTCGAGGGCCGAGCCGTGACATCTTCGGTAACATCCGTGTCTCTTCAGTCACCTCCGTACCGTCAACGATCAACATGTAGACATATAGAGTATGTACGGCATGTTATGGTATTCATCAGTGCATGAGTGACGCATTCAGCCGATGGGGGTGGTCGGTCAGCTTGGTAACGAAAAACGTAACATTGGTCACACTCTCCACTGTCCACTTGGTGCTGGGGCGTTGTTGTTGGGGCCCATTCCAAGGGATCCACGGTGTCCAGTTTCTCCAGCATCGTCTCTAGCGACACTCGGTTAATGATGGTAAACGGTTGGTCAAATACCCGGATGTTACTGCTCGGGTAAAAATATCGGACTTGGACTGTCTCTTTATGCTGCAGCACATAACCAAACGCCAGATTCAATTTGAAGGCCGTAGTTTGATCATTGAAGATGGCTTCCACGTAGCTACGTAGACGGGCGAGGTCAGTCAGTCGGAAATTGTAGATATCTTGAATAGGGCGATGACGGTAGAAACAGTGCCGGATCATGGGCCAATGGCGCCGATAAATGTCACTGACTGGATGGTCTTCGTGTGACAGATCGCTGGGAACATTTATGGCTTCGTCCACGAAGTGTACTTTGCCCTCCACGTCGTACAAAATCTGGCCCAAGGTCTTGTCGTCGGAATTTGACTGTTGAATTAGGGCGACATCATCATCGGCCCTCGTACGATGGGTGGGAGTTCCCCCTGTTTCGATATTGATGCCGACGGGCTCTTCTATCTGCAAACGTGGCTGCGGAACAGGGTGTCGTGTGCGTTGGTGTCGCAGCAACTGACTGGTCAGTTTGAAAAGCCGACCACATTCTTCGCATGGACGCTTGGGTACTTCATGGCGTGCACGTGTGTGGCGCTGTAAATGATCCGGGCGCTGAAACGACGGTGTACATATCGTACAGTTATACCGGGCGGTTCCTTCGTGCTTGGTAGCCTCATGGCGGCGCAAGTCGTGCAGACGAGTGAATGATTTCGAGCACGTAGTACAAGTGAACAGCTTGGTGGTTGACAGAGTGTCTGATGAAACGGCCAGACCGCTTCCCTTTTATAGCACGCTAGCTGATATCATGTTCGGGCACTTCCGTGTCTCTTCGGATGTAAAAGTCCCCGGATGTAAAAGTGCCCGAATGTTTACGAATGTTCCACCATTCTGGACTTCTATCGGGTCCATGTCCAGAAGCTCTCATACGCCCCCATTTTGGAGCCGCCATGTTGGATCCGTCATTTTGGAACCGCCATCTTGGATATGTCCCATAATGCACCGGGTCAAAATACTCGCTTCTGATTGGACGAGAGCTCTGTGACGGATTTTAAATACTCGCTTCTGTTTGGTGTACGTCGCTAAAGGTGACCGGAACTGACCTTTGACCCCGGCGCGCAGTGTAAAGGTTTCCACCGCGGAGCGCCCATCCAGTGAGTGACATCTATCGGCGCCATTGGACCATGATACGGCACTGTTTCTACCGTCATCGCCCTATTCAAGATATCTACAATTTTCGACTGACCGACCTCGCCCGTCTAGGCAGCTACGTGGAAGCCATCTTCAATGACCAAGCAACGTCCTTCAAATTAAATCTGGCGTTTGGTTATGTGCTGCAGCATAAGGAGACAGATCAAGTCCGATACTTTTACCCGAGCAGTAACATCCGGGTATTTGACCAACCGTTTACCATCATTAACCAGGCGTCGCTAGAGACGATGCTGGAGAACCTGGCCAACGTGGATCCCTTGGAATGGGCCCAACAACAACGCCCCAACACCAAGTGGAAAGTGGAGAGGGTAACCAATGTTACGTTCTTCGTGACCAAGCTGACCGACCAACCCATCGGATGAAAGTATTCACCCATGCACTGATAGATTCTCAGAATGCGCAAACAACTATCTGAGGATATGTTGCCTCAACGGTATCCTGGCCTGACCGACGGTGATTAGAATAAACGGTTCAGAGCGAACATGGCCGAAGATGGAACTTTCTGAAATGAAGACTTCTGATTGGACAAGAATACATCTAACGGACAGGAACGAATATGACAGATGCAAATGGTGGCCTCTGATTGGACAAGTCTTCTTGAATTGTAACACCAAGTGGATAGTGGAGATAATGACCAATGTTGCGTTCTTCGTGGTTAAACTGACCACCACCTCCATCGGATGAAAGTATTCACCCATGCACTGATAGATACTCAGAATGCGCAAACAACTATCTGAGGATATGTTGCCTCAACGGTATCCTGGCCTGCCCGACGATGATTAGAATAAACGGTTCAGATGGCACTTTCTGAAATGGAGACTTCTGATTGGACAAGAATACATCTAACGGACAGGAACGAATATGAAACATGCAAATGGTGGCCTCTGATTGGATAAGAATCTTCTTGAATTGTAAATATACCCAACGCGGCTCCCCCAGCGTGGGTGTGATGTAACATTGGGGAAAATAAACTATATGAAAAAAACTTCTTGTTGTTGTTGTTCTCTCATGTGTCATCCTTGTTGTTGTTGTTGTTCTCTCTCTGGTCTATATCATGGCGTTATGTTAGAGTGTTAAGGTGTAACGACGGGCGTTGACGGGCATCACTGCATTTCGAAGAATTAGTGACAATTCCATGGAATATCAAAGCTTCTGAGCTATTTCACCAGGGCGTTGAAGCATTAAGAATGGTGTTGGTGGGCGTTGCTACAAGATGACACCTCACACGGTCCATTTGGACCGCGGATGGTCCATCTCTACACCAAATACCTTCCTGCACTGCCCCAAAAGGCCCACTTTCGCTACAACTTGTACTAATGACGTCATCGATGACGTCACAGATGCTGTAAATATCCCTGAAATCGGGGTGTATACTCCGAGAGCTACAACATGACACATCCCATGACGCATTCGCAACGCGGATGGTCCATCTCTACACCAAATACCTTCCTGCACTGCCCCAAAAGGCCAAATAACATCCTTCACTGCTAAAAAATGCCCACTTTCGCTACAACTTGTACTAATGACGTCACCAATGACGTCACAGATGCTGTAAATATCCCTGAAATCGGGGTCTATACTCCGAGAGCTACAACATGACACCCCACACGACGCAGTCGCAACGCGGATGGTCCATCTCTACACCAAATACCTTCCTGCACTGCCCCAAAAGGCTCACTTTCGCTAATACTCCTACTGATGACGTCATCGATGACGTCACAGATGCTTCGGACATGCCTCAATTCGGATTGTACACCCCGAGAGCTACAAAATGACACCTCACACGACGCATTCGGACTAAGGATGGTCCATCTCTACACCAAACTCACCCCACGCACCCACAAAATGTCCACTTTCGCTACTACTCGTACCGATGACGTCATCAATGACGTCACAGATGACGCGGACATCCCTCAAATCGGAATGTACACCCCGAGAACTACAAGATGACACCTTCCAGGACGCATTCGAACCGTGAATAGCCCATCTCGACCCAAATACCTTCATGTACTGCCCGAAAATGTCTACTTTCGCTACTACTCGTACCGATGACGTCACCGATGACGTCACAGATGACGCGAACATCCCCCAAATCGGAATGTACACCCCGAGAACTACAAGATGACACCTTCCAGGACGCATTCGAACCGTGAATAGCCCATCTCGATCCCAAATACCTTCATGTACTGCCCGAAAATGTCCACTTTCGCTACTACTCGTAACACCGATGACGTCACCGATGACGTCACAGATGACGCGAACATCCCCAAATAGGAATGTACACCCCGAGAACCACAAGATGACACCTTCCAGGACGCATTCGAACCGTGAATAGCCCATCTCGATCCCAAATACCTTCATGTACTGCCCGAAAATGACCACTTTACTTACTACAACCAACTGCGCCTGCGCAGATTGACGCGACTTGCATTCAAAAACACGCCATTCTGACTCTACCCCACACAAGCTTCACTTTGACACCCTCCACGACCCATTCGGATCCATAGCGGTCCATCTCTACCCCAAACACCTTCAAAAGGCCCACTTTCGCTACAACTTGTACTAATGACGTCATCGATGACGTCACAGATGCTGTAAATATCCCTGAAATCGGGTGTATACTCCGAGAGCTACAACATGACACATCCCATGACGCATTCGCAAACGCGGATGGTCCATCTCTACACCAAATACCTTCCTGCACTGCCCCAAAAGGCCAAATAACATCCTTCACTGCTAAAAATGCCCACTTTCGCTACAACTTGTACTAATGACGTCACCAATGACGTCACAGATGCTGTAAATATCCCTGAAATCAGGGTCTATACTCCGAGAGCTACAACATGACACCCCACACGACGCATTCGCAACGCGGATGGTCCATCTCTACACCAAATACCTTCCTGCACTACCCCAAAAGGCACACTTTCGCTAATACTCCTACTGATGACGTCATCGATGACGTCACAAATGCTTCGGACATGCCTCAATTCGGATTGTACACTCCGAGAGCTACAAAATGACACCTCACACGACGCATTCGGACTAAGGATGGTCCATCTCTACACCAAACTCACCCCCACGCACCCACAAAATGTCCACTTTCGCTACTACTCGTACCGATGACGTCATCAATGACGTCACAGATGACGCGGACATCCCTCAAATCGGAATGTACACCCCGAGAACTACAAGATGACACCTTCCAGGACGCATTCGAACCGTGAATAGCCCATCTCGACCCAAATACCTTTATGTACTGCCCGAAAATGTCCACTTTCGCTACTACTCGTACCGATGACGTCACCGATGACGTCACAGATGACGCGAACATCCCTCAAATCGGAATGTACACCCCGAGAACTACAAGATGACACCTTCCAGGACGCATTCGAACCGTGAATAGCCCATCTCGATACCAAATACCTTCATGTACTGCCCGAAAATGTCCACTTTCGCTACATGCCACCGCGCATGCGCAGAATGCCGATATTTCAACCCCACACCCAGTCCATCAGATGCCCCTTCATGAATGCTGCACTTTGATACCTCACTCGACCCCATCGGTCCACTAGGGGCTCCCCTAGCTCCAAAAAGGCTATTTTCATACCCTTCGGCCACCGCGCATGCGCAGAATGCCGATATTTCAACCCCACACCCAGTCCATCAGATGCCCCTTCACGAATGCTTCACTTTGATACCTTACTCGACCCCATTGGTCCATTAGGGACTCCCCTAGCTCCAAAACGTCTATTTCCATACCCTTGGGCCACCGCGCATGCGCAGAATGCCGATAGTTCAACCCCACACCCAGCCCATCAGATGCCCCTTCACGAATGCTTCACATCGATACCTCACTCGACCCCATTGGTCCATTAGGGGCTCCCCTAGCTCCAAAACGTCTATTTCCATACCCTTGGGCCACCGCGCATGCGCAGAATGCCGATAGTTCAACCCCACACCCAGCCCATCAGATGCCCCTTCACGAATGCTTCACATCGATACCTCACTCGACCCCATTGGTCCATTAGGGGCTCCCCTAGCTCCAAAACGTCTATTTCCATACCCTTCGGCCACCGCGCATGCGCAGAATGCCGATAGTTCAACCCCACACCCAGCCCATTAGATGCCCCTTCACATAAGCTTCACTTTGATACCTCACTCGACCCCATCGGACCCTTAGGGGCTTCCCTAGCTCCAACACGGCTATTTTCATACCCTTCGGCCACCGCGCATGCGCAGAAGGCCAATAGTTCAACCCCACACCCAGCCCATTAAATGCCCCTTCACATAAGCTTCACTTTGATACCTCACTCGCCCCAATCGGACCATTTTATCTAGGGACTACTTTTTCTCCGCGGAAGCTTTTTCCCGAGACCGAATCACCGCCAAAACCACGGCCAAACCGCATCACCGCGCATGAATACATTTTTTTTTTTTTTTTTTTTTTGCCGGAACTTTTTTTTTTTCTGCCGGAAATATGCACTCATTGACCTTTGGTGTGTGGGTGGGTTCAAAATGGCGGACTGTAAGTAGCCGCCATTTTGAACCCACCCACTCACCCTGTTGGTGTGTGGGTGGGTTCAAAATGGCGGACTGTAAGTAGCCGCCATTTTGAACCCACCCACTCACCCTGTGCACTCAGGCCACGCCCCATTTCGCCTCATCACGCCCCAATACACCCCCAAAACCGCCCCTTTTTTAGGTCTGCGCATGCGCAGTGAGGCGCTATCCTACCGTTTTACTCTTTATATACTACTGGGGGTTATATGTAAATGACCGCTACATATTTCTTAATATTTATTTGGGCGGTCTGAACTGCCTCATTTATTACTCAGCAGTTGAAAGCGAAGTTATATATTAGCGAGATAGGTGGTAGTTTTCCAATTCTATAACGTCGTGTGGGGACGATATTCAAATATCAAGTCGAAAACGTACTCGCGGCTGCTGAAAGGGGAATGTTTGATAGTAATATTTTTTTCAATACTGATCCAATCTGCCTGGACTGTGTCGTATATTAGTGAACACTGTTATCATATTTTTATCATATGTAACTGAGATTCTTTTTAAAATGTAAACTGAATAAACTGTTCTCTGTTTAAAAATATGGGAGAGCAGAACATAGGTGATAGGTTCAGCATATCTTCTTAATGAATAGTTCGTCTGTAACTGTTTTACTATATATCTCTTAAGAACAACTGCATCAGTTATTCACAGAGTTAGTAATTTTAGTTCAGCTGTTCATTTGACTTCCAAATATGACTTTCCCTGAGACTTGCAAAAGCTACAGAATGAGTGGTACAATAAATTCAGGTAACATTAATATCATTGCATATTTACTTGCCGCATACTGTATCAGTGCTAAATTCAAAATGGCGGCCTCGGCCATCGTCAGAAATGTTAATTATTCCATGAAATTGAAGGACATTTCATATATCACTGTATTGCAACAGTTTCACTGGTGCTTCACCGATAAATTACGAAACAACCATTGATCTTTATTCAAAATGCACACTCGCCAAGCAAATATTCATCGCATTGCTAATCAAGTTGGACGATTCGATACGAAGTAAATTTCATATTTCTAAAAGGTCTCTTGAAGCTGAATTGGGTCGCTTTATCTGTGGAGGAGGGACACTGGATCACAAATCAGACAAATCTGGGCCCAAGATGATGAGCTTTGATGTGAATCATTGAATTTTGATAATTGTGCAATCACGAGGTTTAGATAAATGACCCGAATAATTAACCGACATCTTGTCCCTGTCATACTCATTATTAGTGCACGACTTTATATTCTAAAATGATTAAAACGGAAACTTTGGTGCATTCAGCCTTGACTGCGAGTATATTCATCATTATGCTTAGCATCTGATAACAAGCTGCAAAAGGCAAGTCATTTGACTTCAACATGGCAATTTAATTAATAATGATTCTGAAGTGATTCTTGATGATGTAAACCGACTCCAATCTTCAAGTGTCAACACTAACCTTCTGTGCTTAATTACGGTCTACCATCCGCTGACTGTAATCAACCAGACTTGTACGTAGATTCAAAACGTAGCTGATTGGGTGCTCAATATTGAGCTATGAACGTGTGAAGAGTTAAACGAATAGCTCCATTATTTCCAAAAAAGTATGAATGATGTAAGTTATGCTTCTAGTATGTTTTTTTTTCTTCTTAAAATCAACGAAAGGCGGTTACGCTGGGGACGGGGGGGTCAAGTCTGATAATAAGAGACTTCAAAAAGCTTAATTACGCCCAGGCCAAGCTAAAACGATGGTAGAGAGTTAGATGTGTATTCGAGTTCCGCGAAACGCTCCATGGTAAGCGTGATTTGTGCGTCTGGCCTTAGACGTGTAATCCCGGATCTTTTGCACGAAGTATAGTAGAAATATATTCTTCAAAATAACCCAGGATAAAAAGTTTCCGGTATGATGTGTTATGGAGAGAGTTTGATGTTCGCTTTTTGGAAAAAATACATATATTAAAGAAGCAGTTGCTTTGCGGTTGTTACTGCTGTTCTAAGGAGATTTCCAACTACTATAATTGGATAACTCCAGCAGATAAGCCACACTGTACTAAAGCTACTGATCTACCACGCATGAGTGATTTATATCGTATCACTTTATTCTTCTATGATTAACAAAGTTCTTTTCAATGCATTACCCATGTGATCAGTCTGGGAAGGTACTTTAGGTCACCAACCTAAAAATTAGCTCACCAGCTCGGCGATGATTGTCTTCAACAGCCATGTTCACTCAACCCTACCTGCTATTAATTTTCTGACGTGGTACACTTAAATTGTGAAACTGGACTGAATATTCCCTGGCACTATGCAATCTCCCGTAACACCATACTACCTATTTATTTGTGTGCATTTGTAAATTGAATACAGGCCATGTGATATCATAAGGTTAATATACAAGAACACTCTTACTCTTGCTCATACTGCCTATTTCGAATATTGGTTAATGTTTAGACATACCGAATCAATAATCATCAGAATGTAATTATATCCATATCGTCTTTGCGGGAGGGAGCATTTTATTCCTATCAGTAATTCTGATATGGCACATATTTGTTGGCATCGGTTGAAATGAAAAAAAAAACAAAAAAACAAATGCTGACACTTCGTTACTCTGTCAATAGTGCGGAGTGGTCGGAAATGAATTTTAGACTGATTAGACAATATTTAAGGGTTTAATAAATCTTTAATTACTTACACACCCGTCTTTCAGAGGAGTCATTTTTTGTTCAATTCACACGTGAATATTACCTCCAAGTGACATCATACAACTGGGATACAAAAAAACACCTGTGACAATAATAAACACCACGCAAAATTCTGAACTGTATAATGATAATGTTTAGAAAAGTTGGATTGTTTCATAAGTGAATTACGGCCATTGAAGTACACGAAACCCTTCTCTGGAATATTTTTTTCAAGCTGATATTTGGATACGGCCCCTGAATGATGTCCTACATTGAGATACAAAACCTAATCCTGATTGTATATAACTCTGGCATATATAATAAATACAATATAATAAATTTCAGAAATTACGGTTATTAGTAAGAAAGATATGTCAATTTATTCACACATGCCCCCGTTTTCAATTGGGTGATTTTTTTTTTGTTCAAATAACATTTGAGTTTTACCCGCAAATTGTACCAAGGATTCGAATACAACTACGACCTTAGGTATTAAAAAACTGCGCTACACAGTACTGAACAATAAATAATGATGTTCAGATAGATGGGAGCAGTGTTGAGAGATATATAGCAATTTAAATACATATACCCCCTTTCTTGAAAGGGAGTATTTTTTTCAGGTGACATTTGGATATGGTCCTCTCGTGACGCCATACGATTGGATTACATAAACAAATCATGATATTAAATAACTCTGTCATTATTGACGAGTAATATGTACTATAGGTTAGACCGATTGAGCTAAAAATAAGAAAGACTGGGTTGTTTAAAGTCACCTACCCCCTTTTTCGGTGGAACAAAACGAATATCTGTAGGGTGTCATTTCGGCAGCGATAAAGAAAATCTGCATCACTTTGGAAGTCTACATCCACCCTGGTTGATACCCGCAATGGTCATAGAAATTCAGGGTATAGATGAAAATTTTCTTGCCGGTGGGGTGAACAAATTTCTAAAATAAGGCCTTTTTCAACTTGGCTCCCATCTTTCCTTCAGCGTCTCTCTCTGCTTGCCTGTTTTCTCGCTCTGAGCCGGACGATATACTGCGACGTAATGTTGAGGAATTTCCCAACTCCCTGCCAGCTCGGTGAGGCCAGTCTAATGGGAATTTCCGGTTCATATTCTCATACAATTGCCATAGATATTATCAATCGCCTCGAAACTGGCCAAATGTCTGCCTCGAGTTCAGCGTAACATTAAGCACCGGGGTAATGTATTAACTGCAAACCGTATTGGCAAAATCATAAGCGATGACCTTTTGTTGATGGTCATTTCATGCATAAGAAGAATATATTTTAATTGCAATGCTATAAGCAGTTACTTATGATGAAATGATGAAATAAATATAGACATGTTGCAGTGAGAACGCATTGCAGAATATCCGTAACTGCTGTGAACCAGGATTTTTTTCTGCTAGTCCTATTGACCTAACTGGCCTTGAAATAACACTCTTTTACAATTTTCGCCTTACTAGTTTTCCGTTCATATAACCTTGACCTTGGATTGACCTCTGACTTTAGCGAGGTCACTTCCGGTCATTTGAGTTGCGGGTGGATGAAAGAATTGGACTATCAACCGAAAAAAAAACCCAGCCGGTTTCCTCGCCAAAAAGAACCCCCGGACTTTAGTGAAAATTTCTTCAAAAATGTTGGAAAGACGAATTTTACATTCACGAATCAGCATGTTATTCTAGAGTAAAGGTAAGATCTGGGGGTTCTATCGATCAGGTTTACGTTGTGGAATATGACTGCACTGAACTCATGATCGTGGAGTTTAGCCGCTGACGTCATCATGCGCATACGCACTCACCAGAGACGCCTGTTGTGGATATATTTTGGGCGACAGGTGTGCCATACGCGGTGCAAATGGGTCGAGCAAGGTGTCGTCTTGAAGCTCTCGTGGTGTGAACTAAAACTGTGGTGGTATTTACTGGAAGTGACGCATACGCAGTCGAAAAGTACTAGAGAAAGAGCATTTGGTATAGGCATGCAGAGGCATTTTGCACCGATCTATGGGCCACCCTGGTTCCAAATGTATATGCAGGGTGTCGTCTTGAAGCTCCCGGAGTGTACAACAAGAATTGGATGTTGTCCAAGTAATCGATCATGGTGCGCATACACAGTTGACGGGTAGTAGAGAAAGGATTTTTTTTTTGGCAGCGCATAGGATATTTGTGCAATAGATGAACCATCCTTGGTCCAAATCGATCGTGCAGGTATCACTTTGAAGCTCTCATAGTGCGAAATACAACTGGTGTTTCCCACGTTGATCGGCGAAGACATGACGCGTATACGCAGCCGAGGAGCAGTAAAGAATGGATATTTTCAGGTGCACTTTGGAGGGTTTGGACGAACTATGGATCACCCCTATTATAGCGTGCGTGGTATTGAAGGTCTCGTTGTGTAGGTTAAGGCTGGGGTGCTGTCAACGTTGAACTGAGATATGCGCATGCGCAGACCAGGAGTAGTGGCTAGGGATCCCATAAGAGTTTTTGGTGATACATGTACCATCCTTGTTTCAAATGAAGCGCGCATGGTGACATGTTGAATATCTCGTTATCATGATGGGAATATGATGTATTTATGATGTCGCCAGTAATAGAGAAAGTGCGGCTCGGGTAGGAATGGGTTACGTAAGTGTGTATGGGTTATGATCTCCGGTATTACGTGAGTATATGTGGCCCATAATGAACCTATGTGGGAATATGGAACGCTATGTTGAATCATACAGTGTCCCGTTCATAATGTGCCGTCATGGTTCGCATTCGCTCCCAGGGATTATATAAAATGCACACATACAATCGGGCTGTGTACTTGTGATTCAACACATTTCTGAGAGCGTGCTATTATCATTTTTCTCTTTTCCAAAGTGAAACCCCTATTTGAAAAGTCGCTCTTGTTCGGCCCATCGTCGGCCGTTTTCTTTTGTATCCATGTTCTTCATCCTTTTGCTCGGGTCTCCACCTGAGCGTCCTCGGGTAGTCCAGGATACTATAACGGTAACTTGTCCTCAAGTACTCTGTGGGTGGTAAACCCATATACTCTTCCAGTTGACGCAGGCGATCCCAATTGGTGAGTTGCCCATTCGTCTTCCCTGGGATGCAGCATGATTATCAGCGGCAGAGCTTTCAGCCTGAATGTCGGTGGGTAAGCTCTCAGTGACAGCCGGTACGCTGTCAGTGTCTGCATCTCTACTGGGATCGCAACATATATTAGTGTCTGATAAACGTGTGTTCACACTCAGAGGAAGTATAAACTATGATGACTGCTATAACCCAAAGCGCACGACTTTCGGCTATGATTGCCTTTAGGGGCGTAACATAGTAACGCCCGTCAAAGCCTATCTTAACGCTCCAATGCCCTAGTGAGATAGCTCAGAAGCTCTGATTGGTCTGAATGATAAATCCCATGAAAACGTGATATCCCATGAAAATGACGCTAATTCATTGTAATGCATTGATGGTCTTAAACGCTCGTCGTTAGGCCTAAACGCTCGTCTCAAGGCCTTAACTCCCGTCTGAACGCCTTAACGTCCTATCGTAATGCCATTACAGTATGTGCCATCATCGCCGGAAGTGCATTCAACGGGTGGTTCCTACGGTACCCCACAGCTTGTAAGTGACGACATCGGCAGACGTGACGTCATAGCACGCGTGTTCACTCGCCTAGTGGGGCCACCGTCTGTACTGGCTGTACTGGTTGTACCGGTGTGATAGATAAGAATGTCCTGGCGATTAGTGTCCGCTTTCATATTCTTTTCTATTGCAACCAAGAACGGACACTTGTCCCCAATGCGAAGAAAAGTGTCCTAGCTGGGTTGGGAGATAGGACCCGGACACTTGTAGCCACCGGACATTCTTAGCCTCCACACCGGCTGTAAGGCTGTATGGTGCCCCAGGGCACCGAAGGTACCACCCTGACGTGCAGACCAAAAGCTTCAATATTTCCCGTAGCATGCCGTATTGGTACCGAATCATACGTCAAATGCCCTTTCTATAACACACCTCCAGTACACAGGTGCACACTGACGTCGCGAATATGACGGTTCTGACAATGTACATACGAGAGCTTCAATATGATACCAACCACCCCACGTTTGGACAAAATATGGCCAAACTATGACCAGTATGGGCCACATATACTAACGTGACACCCAAGGTCACCACTCATAGACAATTAATTACACACCGTTAGCGCCCCGAAATGTGCTTTCCCTACTACTTGTGAAACTACATTGACGTCACAGTCACAACATGGTCAGGACACTGTATGACCTATACACAACGAAATCTTCAATACGACACCATGCACATTTCATTTGAACCAAGGATGACCATGTATCGTCAAAAACTTTCATGGGCACCTGAAAATCACCTTCCTCTACTAATCCTCGACTACTGGTTCAAGGTTCAACTTTGACTGCACACAGTCTTATTCTACATCCCGAGATCTTCAATACCAGATCAGACGCACTATAGTTGGACCAAGGATGATTCCTAGATCGTTCAAAATTCCGCATGCGCTCCATGACATATACATTATTTACTACTTCTCGACTGCCCATGCGCCCCAGGAAACAACCAATGAACATAGACAACACCCCGGTCTTATTTCACACCACGACACCCTTCATGACCCATGTGGTGCACGGATGGGCCATCTGTCGCCCAAAACGTCCACAACATTCGCGCATTAGCGTAAAGACGTCAACGGCCAAAGTCACATCACGGTCCTGATATAACCCCATTCATATGCTACAGCGTAAGCCTGATCTATAAAATGCCAACTTCCTACTTTATACTCCAGACGAAAATGGTGATTCATGGGTTAAATCCGCCTTTCTATTTTTTTGGCGAAATTTTCTGTAAATCCGTTTTTCGGGATTTTGTCGAGATACCCAGCTATTTTCCATATCCCATTATTTCATCCACCCGCAAGTCACGTAACCAGAAGTGACCTCTCCAAGATCAAAGGTCAGGCCAAAGGTCGCAACCCACAATTCCACCCCCAGGCGAATCATAAAAGATTCGCACTTTCCATACTCACGAAAGTAATCACGAAAGTATATGTTTATCAATTATATTTTGGATAAAATCCGCCGTTCCAGTTTTTTTTGCGTCATTTCCAGTAAAATTCGTTTTTCAGGATTTTTGACGAGATATCCGGCTGTTTTCCATGTCCTTGTATTTGTTGCATTCAAAGTCCAAATACTAGCGCCCATTCATTCGCCATTTATAAACACGATCTCCTACATGTATTAGGTTATATTTGTCTCTGTTTGAGGTTAGGAACTACTTTCTCTGAGCTATGGAAGTTTCATTGTAACGTACAAAGATACAAAGGTGATATTCCCGCTCAATGACCTTTGCACATCATTACATCACGTCAGCGGAAGTGGTCTTTGACCACAACAAACACAGGAAACTTCACTACGCTGGATCAAAAGTCACCTCCGGTCACGCGGCCGGAAGTGACCTCCGCAAATTTCACAAGTCAATGGGAAGGAATTTCCTGTTTCTCTACCTGGACCCAAGCGTGCGCCTTAGAGTGTGGTGAGTAAAAGGTCACGAGTGTGCATTCGCTATCGGAAGCGGAACGTTCTACCGAGAAAGAGAGGGATGAGAGAATGGGGGTTCACCCAACAAGGTTCATGATCCCAGTTCTATCACGGATCATGTGGGGTGCCCGATATGCACCATACAGAGGACTAGATATAGACCCGATTTCTGTGGTACGTACTCAATTATTGAGAGTTCTCTCGAAACTACGTTAATCAGCACTATAATTCTCGATTATTCCTACGAAATAGGCTACAGATCGCAAATTGTCCGGTAATGAGTGAGTCAGTCAGTCAGTCCATCCGAATCCTTTCGTCGGCAAAATAAGGAGAACCGTTGACATTAGAATCTTGATTTTTGGCATGAACGTGCATTAGGGCATTGTTACCAGCAAGTTCTGAGCTGACCGAATTCTGATGAAGATTTGATTTATAATTATTATTTTTTAATTATTTATTGATGGCTCAGCGAGTGCACTGTCATGCCCATCGGGCACCCTTGGCCGTATGTTTCACTGTATATATAACACAGTACAAAATCTGGTGGGATATGCCATCCGTAATTGTTTTTATGAAATAGGAAATGCTAATTTTCCATCATTTGTTAGTGCATTTATCTACACCAACTTGCCAGCCTCAATACACACAATTCAGTATATTCTTATAGATATATGTAAACTGTGGCCTTTAACGTGTATCCTATTTCACATCCAAACATTTCATCACAGTCCACATCAGGCTTCAAATTCAGGTCAGATTTCCCACTGGTGGTGAAATATCCTACATCGACCAATTAAGTCAGCCTTGTGCAATAACCCAGCAGAAGAAAGAAAGATGTGGTATCATCCTTCAGATTAGTCTGTGTGAGCAACAATGATAAAAGTTTACTGAGGGTGAAACAAAGCCATGACGGCATGTTTAAAGGGTCTTAATTGATTTTCTTTGGGTAGAATTTAACTAGATAAAGTAACTTTGATCATGATGTGAAAATATGAGCACATACTTTGAGTTTTTTTGTACCTCTTGAATATTGACTATATATCACACTTGGATATAATTTAAACAAAAAATTACATGTGTAAACAAAATATGTCTAAATTTTTCTTGTCATTTCAAATCTTGATCCATTTTGATTCCTTGATTAGGGGATACAGAATCACTGCCACGGAGTGTGTTGGTGTGTCACAGCAATGCAATTCCGATTCACACAACGAAGCTGAGGTGGTTTAACGTTTATCAATGAAGAAAATCACCGATCAACCGCCATAGAATATAATGTGAAACAAGAAAACCGGAATAGTACATTCATCAGATTGCCGATACCCAAAATGTGTTCTCTCATATATCTAGATAACAACGTGATGTAGAGACGCTATTTATCGTCTTTGTACCGGTTATGCTCAGGAGAATGACATAGCATCATTATTATCTTGTGCAGAGAAGGTGTTGATCTTGAGTTGAATTACCGTAAACTACATAAATGCTACCTTTCTACTATAGTACTATATATAAAAATTTGCTGTATTGTTGGGAAAATAATGTGATTCAAAAAGTTGTTTTGATCCTGGACAAGGGCACTGAAAACCATTAAAGAGATGTAAATGTATTTTCACACGTAAAGCTTGAAATCTACTGAACCTTTATTATTCAATCTGTTTCCTTTAATTAAAAAATTGTAAAATTAAATCGGCGATCGTTATTTATTTTGGAATGAAGGCGCATTAGGAGACTGTTACCAACAAGTTCTGAGCTGACCTACTTTTGATGAAAATTTCTGGTGATTTTTGATGAAAATCACTGGCGATTCTGACTTGGGCGGTGCCCATCTTAATATAGGCAGGATTTCAACTGGGGGTGGGGATTTCCAAGAGTTCAGTTCGCGTTCGAGTCCTAATGCCTACTCTACTTCGTAGGTCCTGTGACGTTAGTCACACTGCTCATGTTCGAATGAGTGTATCGAATTGGTGGAGCAGTTGGTGCCCCGGCAGTACTGACCCCTATGGATATTGTATTAAAGCCACGAAACATGCCGCCTTGGAGATCCAGATCACCGCTTTTCAAGAACCCATTACCGCCCGAGGAGACGGACTTAATTCACCACTGATGCTGACGAAACGCTCAGTGAGGCGTTACCGAGACAGGATGCTGTGAGCGCTATGTACTAAAGGTATTGCAAGACCCTCCGTCAGTAGCATATAAAACCCTTTTAAAGTAACATTTTCCAGGGAGATAACTATTGGGGAGATGACGGGGAGTTCCGCCAGGGGGCGTTGTTTCTCAAGAGACCAAAAGGCTACCTCCGAATACAGAAGAGTCCCAATTTTTACAGGGTGTGTAGTCCTCTGCGGTGATGCGGTCTGGTGGTGATGCGGTCTGCGTCCGCGGACAGAAAATAGTCCTAAATACGTGGGGAGCCGGGGGGATATTCTCCAGACTTCAAATACGCTGCGTGGTCCCATTGGGTCGAGTGAAGCTCTCTTCAGTCATGTCATGGGTGTTTTCACAGAAAAAAATAAAAAAATAAAAAGCGGAACACGGACTCGTACAATTATATGTATTATACAATATACGGGGGAATGCCTATATGGGGTATGGGGGTGGTCATGTTTTGGGGGGAGGAGCGGGGTTGGTGTTACTATGGGTTGTATGGTCTTGTTTTTCACGTCTCGTCATTTAGAACATGATGGGAAGGGTCCCGGAGCGAAACGGTGAAATTTTTCGAAAAGTACCGGGTAGGCCTGTATATAGCCCCATGCTGGCTAGGGGGTATAGGTCCAACCTGGAAATTTTTTTTGTGGGTGTTACTATGGGTTGTTTGGTTTTGTTTTTAGAAAGGTGAGTTGTCTCACCTTTATTATGGGATCTAGAAAATTTCTGATTTTCGGGTTGTCCGAAGTACACGTATAAAAATAGTTCCAAATCGTTTATTCTTTCTCAGACCAGAATAGTTATCCTTCAGTGGTTGACAGGCTTTGTAGGCCTATATATAGTCACTCAGCATGTACTTGATCCCTTACCTGTATTAAATAATACTCTGTTAATTGTTTTCCTTCAAGATATCAGATTAATACGCACTAAAGTATGGAAGCCTGCTATGGTCACTCTTCCAAAGATTGACCTCAGCTCAGAGAAATACAGTTCAGAAGGCAACATGTACATGTGTAAAGAGCTGCCCTACCATAGCTCTAAGGGCTGTACATGTATCTAGTTTCTGATGAATGAAAAGGTCAAGCTAAAACCAGGTCATCACATGGACTGGTGTTAGGAATATATGTACATGTATGTAGTGAAATTAATGAATCAGTTGAACTTAAACTTAGAAATAATACTATCTGACATGTCTGAGAACTGAAATATTCTGAGATGGATGCCTTGCCACTTGTTGTTTCATGCACTCACGTGTATTAATACTTTCATTCAGTGCCAGTACCACATGTATGTATAATAGTAGTACCACTACATACTGATCCGCTCGGTATTATTTCCAGTTTTTCGTGTGGGTTTTTTTTTGGGGGGGGGGGCTTTTTCAAACAAATAGATACTATTTTGAATTGAAACTCTGGGAAAGAAATCTGTTACTCCGGAAGCAGCTATTGTTTTGAGTTTTACTATCTCCACTATTGCAGCCAGTCAATCGATAGTCGATACTCGGGTATCACAATCAGTTAAAAACTATTCTTCCTGTGAGCCATAAATTACGAAATACTAATTTACAAATGGAAGTACAGTGCAATAAAATCTAGATTATTCAAAGAAAAGTTCACTTGCGATGGATGGTATCTGTCCCATCCCTCAATCAAGCAACAGCGTTCATCTTCTGAACCACCTTTCTATATATGCCCATGGGCCTTGTTCACATCTCAACACCTAGAACACGATGGGAAGGATCTCGGAGGTAAACGGTGAATTTTTTTGAAAAGTACCGGGTAGGTCTGTATATAGCCCCATACTGGCTATGGGGGTATAAGTCCAACCTGGGAATTTCTCTGTGGGCTTTACTATGGGTTGTTTGGTCTTGTTTTTCTCGTCTCGTCAAGAAAAACACGATGGAAGGGGTCTCGGAGGTGAGCGGTGAAATTTTTCGAAAAGGACTGGGTAGATCTGTATATAGGCCCATATAGCCCTATATTGGCTATGGGGGGATAGGTCCATACAGGGAAATTTTTCGTGGGTGTTACTATGGGTTGTTTGGTCTCGTTTTTCTCGCCTCGCCAAGAAAAACACGAGGGGAGGGGTCCCGGATGTAAGCGGTGAAAATTTTCGAAAAGTATCGAGTAGGTCTGTACATAGGCCCATAGTCCCATACTGGCTATGGGGGTATAGCTCCAACCTGGATTTTTTTTCGTAGGCTTTACTGTGGGTTGTTTAGTCTTGTTTTTCACGTCTCGTCATTTAGAACACGATGGGAAGGGTCTCGAAGCAAAACGGTGAAATTTTTGGATAAATTTCACCGAGGCCTGGGTAGGCCCATATAGTCCCATACTGGCTATAGGGGTATAGGTCCAACCTGGAAAATTCACACACGTTCATTGTGATATGGGTTGTTTGTTCTTGTTTTTCACGTCTCGTCATTTAGAACACGATGGGAAGGGTCCCGGAGCTAAACGGTGAAATTTTTCGAAAAGTACCTGGTAGGTGTGTGTATAGGTCCATATAGATACTGGCTATGGGGGTATGGGTTCATACTGGGTGGACGTTTTGGGGTCTAGGTGAGCCCCTAATGATCCTATGGTGTCGTATGAGGTCTTATTTTGAAGCTCTCGTGGAGAAGCATCCGACTGGACTAATGGTTCGTCCGTTTGCAATATTCTGCGTATGCGCAGCCTGGCCGTAGTATAGAAAGCAGGCATTTTGGGGGTACGTGTGGTGTGTGTTTGGGATAGAGATGGACCACTATGGATCCAAATGGGTCGTGGGAGGTATCAAAGTGAAGCTTGTGTGGGGTAGAGTCAGAATGGCGTGTTTTTTATTGCAAGTCGCGTCAATCTGCGCATGCGCAGTTGGGTGTAGTAGCGAAAGTGGGCATTTTGGGGCAGTGAAGGAAGGTATTTGGTGTAGAGATGGACCGTCCTTGGTCCGAATGCGTCGTGGGAGGTGTCATCTTGTAGCTCTCGGGGTGTACATCCCGATTTGAGGGCTGTCCAAAGCATCTGTGACGTCATCGGTGGCGTCATCAGTAGGAGTAGTGGCGAAAGTGGGCATTTTGGGGCAGTGAAGGAAGGTATTTAGTGTAGAGATGGACCGTCCTTGGTTCGAATGCGTCGTGGGAGGTGTCATCTTGTAGCTGTCGGGGTGTACATCCCGATTTGAGGGCTGTCCAAAGCATCTGTGACGTCATCGGTGACGTCATCAATAGGAGTAGTAGCGAAAATGGTCATTTTGGGGCAGTGAAGGAAGGTATTTGGGGTAGAGAGGGACCATCCTTGGTCTGAATGCGTCGTGCTGGGTGTCATTTTGTAGCCTTCGGGGTGTAAACCCCGATTTAAGGGGTATTTATGTCATCTGTGACGTTTTCGGTGACGTCATCAATACGAGTAGTAGCGAAAGTGGTCGTTTTGGGGAAGTGAAGGAAGGTATTTGGGGTAGAAAGGGACCATCCTTGGTCCGAATGCGTCCTGTGGGTGTCATCTTGTAGTTCTCGTGGTGCAGACCCCTATTTGAGGCATGTTCACGTCATCTATGACGTCACTGGTGACGTCATCAGTAGGAGTAGTAGCGAAAGTGGGCACTTTGGGGAAGTGAAGGAAGGTATTTGGGGTAGAGATGGACCATCCTTGGTCCGAATGCGTCGTGTGGGGTGTCATTTTGTAGCTCTCGAGGTGCATACCCGATTTGAGGGATGTTCACGTCATCTGTGACGTCATTGGTGACGTCATCAGTAGGAGTAGTAGCCAAAGTGGACATTTTGGGGCAGTGAAGGAAGGTATTTGGGGTAGAGATGGACCATCCTTGGTCCGAATGCGTTGTGTGGGGTGTCATTTTGTAGCTCTTGGGGTGTAGACCCGATTTGAGGTATGTCCACAGCATCTGTGACGTCAGCGGTGACGTCATCAGTACGAGTAGTGGCGAAAATGGGCATTTTGTGGAAGTGAATGAAGGTATTTGGTGTAGAGATGGACCACTATTGGTCCGAATGGACCGCGTGGGGTATCAGCGTGAAGCTCTCGTGGGTCAGACTGGCTTGTTTTCATTGGAAGTCGCGTCAATCTGCGCATGCGCAGTTGGCCAGTGGGTTTTTTCCGGTCGTACCTCCGTCTTCCATCCGGGTACTGTGGTTTTACATCCGGGTCCTCATCTTAGATCCGGATTTTTTCATGTTTACTGACACGTGACCGGAACCGAAACCAGTGGCGGTGGTAGCTCCCGTGGGGGTGAAGCTCGGAGCTCCGGAGCTCTTGGATCTTGGAGCTCTGTTGGAGCTCGGAGCTCTGGAGCGGCCGTGAACGCCCGGTGATGGTGGTGGGAGCTCCCGTGTGGCAGAGCTCTTGGATCGGAGCTCTTGGAGCCCAAAGCGTGTGGAGCTCAGACCTCGGAAATGACGTCATCGTTTTACATCCGGGTCCTCATCTTACAACCGGGGTTTTTCATGTTTACTGTCACGTGACCGGAATCGGAAGTTGTCACAAGACAGGTGACGCCCCTCGGAGCTCTGGCATATAAACACGATGAGGACCCGGATGTAAAACGATGACGTCACTTCCGAGCTCTGAGATCCACACGCTTTGAGCTCCAAGAGCTCCGATCCAAGAGCTCTGCCACACGGGAGCTCCCACCACCACCACCGGGCATTGACGCCCGCTCCGGAGCTCCGACCTTCAAGAGCTCCGAGATCCAGGGGCGCCGGAGCTCCGATCTCTGAGCTCCACCCCACGGGAGCTACCACCACCACCGGGCGTTGGGACGCCACCTGTCATGTGACAACTTCTGGTTCGGTCACGTGTCAGCAAACATGGAAAAACCCGGATCTAAGATGAGGACCCGGATATAAAACCACAGTGCCCGGATGGAAGACGGAGGTACGACGGGAAAAACCCACTGGCCATGCGCAGATTGACGCGACTTCCAATGAAAACAAGCCAGTCTGACCCACGAGAGCTTCACACTGATACCCCACACGGTCCATTCGGACCAATAATGGTCCATCTCTACATCAAATACCTTCCTTCACTTTCACAAAATGCCCACTTTCGCTACTACTCGTACTGATGACGTCATCAATGACGTCACAGAGGCTGTGGACATACCTCAAATCGAGTCTACACCCCAAGAGCTACAAAATGACACCCCACACGACGCATTCGGACCAAGGATAGTCCATCTCTACCCCAAATACCTTCCTTCGCTGCCCCAAAATGTCCACTTTGGCTAATACTCCTACTGATGACTTCACCAATGACGTCACAGATGACGTGAACATCCCTCAAATCGCGGTCTGCGCCCCAAGAGCTACAAAATGACACCCCCCACGACGCATTCGGACCAAGGATGGTCCATCTCTACCCCAAATACCTTCCTTCACTGCCCCAAAATGCCCACTTTCGCTACTAGTCCTACTGTTGCCGTCACCGATGACGTCACAGATGACGCGAACATCCCTCAAATCGGGATGTACACCCCGAGAGCTACAAGATGATACCTCCTACGACGCATTCGGATCAAGGATGGTCCCTCTCTACCCCAAATACCTTCTTTCAATGCCCCAAAATGACCGCTTTCGCTACTACTCCCACTGATGACGTCACCGATGACGCGAACATCCCTCAAATCGGGATGTACACCCCGAAAGCTACAAGATGACACCTCCCACGACGCATTCGGACAAAGGATGGTCCCTCTCTACCCCAAATACCTTCCTTTATGGCCCCAAATTGTCCACTTTCGCAACTACTCCTATTGATGACGTCACCGATGACGTCACAGATGCTGTGGACAGCCCTCAGATCGGGATGTACAAGATGACACCTCCCACGACGCATTCGGGCCAAGGACGGCCCATATCTACACCAAATACCTTCCTTCACTGCCCCAAAATGCCCACTTTCGCTACTACACCCAACTTGACGCGACTTGCAATAAAAAACACGCCATTCTGACTCTACCCCACACAAGCTTCACTTTGATACCTCCCTCGACCCATTTGGACCCATAGTCGTCCATCTCTACCCCAAACACACCCCACGTACCCCCAAAATGCCTGCTTTCTATACTACGGCCAGACTGCGCATACGCAGAATATTGAAAACGGACGAACCATTAGTCCAGTCTGATGCTCCTCCACGAGGGCTTCAAAATAAGACCTCATACGACACCATAGGATCATTAGGGGTTCACCTAGACCCTAAAACGTCCACCCAGTATGGACACATACCCCCATAGCCAGTGGGCCTATATGGACCTATATACACACCTACCCAACACTTTTCGAAAAATTTCACCGGACTCTTCCCATCGTGTTCTAAATGACGAGACGTGAAAAACAAGACCAAACAACCCATATCACAATGAACGTGTGTGAATTTCCCAGGTTGGACCTATACCCCCATAGCCAGTATGGGACTATATGGGCCTACCCAGGCCTCGGTGAACTTTTTCCAAAAATTTCACCGTTTCGCTTCGACACCCTTCCCAACGTGTTCTAAATGACGAGACGTGAAAAACAAGACCAAACTACCCATAGTACAGCCCCCGAAAAATTTCCCAGGTTGGACCTATACCCCCATAGCCAGTATGGGACTATATGGGCCTATATACAGACCTACCCGGTACTTTTCAAAAAAATTCACCGCTTACCTCCGAGACCCTTCCCATCGTGTTCTAGGTGTTGAGGTGTTGAGATGTGAAAAACAAAACCAAACAACCCATAGTAACACCCGCAAAAAAAATTCCCAGGTTGGACCTATACCCCCATAGCCAGTAAGAGGCTATATACAGGCCTACTCGGTACTTTTCGAAAAAATTCACCGTGTCGCTCCGGGGCCCTTCCCATCATGTTCTAAATGACGAGACGTGAAAAACAAGACCAAACAACCCATAGTAACACCCACCCCCAAAAATGACCACCCCCGTATCCCATATAGGCATTTCCCCGTATATTTTATAATACATATAATTGTACGAGTCCGTGTTCCGCTTTTTATTTATTTATTTTTATTTTCTGTGAAAACACCCATGCCATGACTGAAGAGAGCTTCACTCGACCCAATGGGACCATGCAGCGTATTTGAAATCTGGGGAATATTCCCCCGGCTCTCCACGTATTTAGGACTATTTTCTGTCCGCGGACGCAGACCGCATCACCACCAGCCCCCATCACCGCGGAGGACTACATACCCTGCAAAGATTGGAACTCTTCTGTATTCAGAGGTAGCCTTTTGGTCTCTTGAGAAACAACGCCCCCTGGCGGAACTCCCCGTCATCTCCCCAATAGTTATCTCCCTGGAAAATGCTACTTTAAAAGGGTTTTATATACTACTTCCGTCGCTGCTTTCATCACCATCGTCCTGTGCTGGACCTGTACAATTTCCGCTCACTCGACATCAGCCTCGCCCAACACTCCTATACCATATATCAAAGTTCATGCCACGGCCTCCCGGTTGAACCTCACCTTCGTCTATTTGTTACGGCATAATGAGACGGGATAGCTCCGGAAATGTTACTCGGGTAACGATACGCTCGGGTATGCCCAGCCCTTCATCGTCAAGATCCGCACGACGCTGGTGACGGCCCTGGAACAAATGGACACTATGGATCCCTTGGAATGGATTTGCCAACCACGTCCTAACACCAAATGGCATGTGGAGATGACGACCTAGGTGAGCTTTTATGTGATGAAACAGATAGGGCACCCCACCGGCACCTCCATTAACTTTTGACCTATTTTAATAGCGGAGAGCCGTGTCGGGAAAAGGTACTTTCACGAACTTTTCCTCCCTGTCAATACGCTTACTCAACCTTACGCCAGAGGTATTTCCGCATGTTTAGGAGAATACGGTCGATATAATGGAAGAGGGAGACAGCTGTGATGCGGACCTTACACAACCCCGACCAGATGACATTCGTCTGTCCCGGGACGTTTGGACCAAATTCAAATGAGTGTTGTCTGGTAAACTTGACGGCAACTCCTTCAACTTGTGTCACAATATGTACATCCGGCGTGACCATTTTTTGCTCACTCAGCTCGACTAAATGGGAGTACTTTGCCTTATACTCTTCACCCTGTCCTATGATCCGCTTTGAAAGTTGATGTGGCGGATGTGGATCAGGTGCTAACCGAGGACGAGACGAGTTGCGCTGAGTTCGTGCCATGGACGGCGCACTGGCAGACCCCAAAGATATGACAAGAAAGGAACTTCGACCACGACGCAAGACAAACCCGTTAAAAATAAAGGAGAGAGCCCGGGGCCTTAAACAGTTATCATCAAGCGATGGGAGAAGACGTTGGAAAATTGTAGTCCGGAGGCGTATAGTAGGGTAAACCCCCTCGATCGAGCTGCCATCCCCCGGTTATTCATTGATTGCAAGCCCAAGACATTTATACATTACATCGCACTGACCGGCGTCATTTTTCAAGGAATCGGGCCATGTTTGGCGGCATAGAGGCCCAATGGCAGGCACATTTGGTTGACATGAGTGCTTTCGCCTAACACAACGACGGCAACCGGTATATCTTGACGTTCATCATTAACCTCATCAACGCGTCCAAGCAGATGTTCAACACCGGGCGTAAACAGTTGTATTTGAAACCCGACTAAGGAACGGAATTTCTCAAACCCTTCCACCAGAGTCTGAAAGACCACAAGGTGTTCTTCTTTCACACCTGCAACGAGACCGAAGCTTCCGGAATCAAAAGGTTCAATCGCGCGCTTAAAGGCTACATGTACAAATATTTCACTGCCAAGAATACAAGACGGTACATCGATCTGCTCCATAGCTCGTCTACTGTTAAACTCGGGCCTATCGCCGCATTATTTAGCGCGCGCCCCTCAAAGTCACCAAGCGCAACGAAACCCAAGCCCGGGTTGCCTTGTACGGCCTAAAACTCCCAACGCACACTGAAGTATGCCTTCCACCGAAGGGAGCAAATGCGCATTAGCAAAGTTAACGGCGAGTTAGAGAAGAGTTACCTCCTCAGCTGGAGCAATGAGCATTTTTGATCACACGCTTCGTACACCGTCACCACTGAGTATATGAATTATAAGAGGTTCAAGGGGAGCCACTGGAATGAACGTTTAACGAGAAGGACATACAGTCCGTAGTGCAAGCTAAAGAGAATTACCACACAATGAAACGGATCCTGAAAACCGAACGACTCAGACGAAGGAGGTGAAACTGACATAAAGCTAAGGTCCAACCGAGTTGAGTTCAGTCTACACTCAGAATGGAGAAAAGGATGCCTGCCACTGACATCCCTAAACCACTTCAAAGTACAACTGGATGCTGTGATCACTATCGTAGTCGTCTTGTTGTTGGTGTATGGAGTGTGGTTTTCGACATGACGACCATGGAAACCCGCCAGCCATGGAAACCCGGTGACAACATCTCTTCACCGCATCGCGGGATCGACGTTGTCAGAGAAGACACATTTCATACAGAAGCTCGTTCGACCCGCCAACAGCATAACTGTTCCACACATTGCGTTTGCCCAAGGGTTTTGAAAGGGATGCACGTCTCACAAGAAATGATGGGGATCCTCAACGTTGGACCTGAATGCGGTAGCAGCAGCATTCGTCCAGGACATCTCTCCAAATACCACGCCGACTGGAATTACCTACCAAGTCACTGTAACGGTCACGACGTCAGTAAGAATTCCCCAAACTCTGGGACGACCCAAGCTGTGACCGGAGCATGACGAACAACACGTCAGTCGTTATATCTTACCTTACACTGGCTAGTTATAGCTCAACCAAGCTGACCAAGGAGGCTCGATGTGGTACGAAGTCCTGTAGGAGAACAAGACTAAAACCTTCGCAATTCCCAGAAGGTCAGTACCACAGCGTTGATGTCGAACTTGCACGATCTGATAGAGAAAAAAGCCTGTAACCAGGTCAATACGACGAAACCATTTCAAAATTTCCCATTGATCCTGGCGATTCGCGTGAGCGTTAGCATTAGCCAGACATGAAAGCAGTTGTTTGGGATTGTCGTTCCAGAACTACGAACCTTGCATGATGCAGGTAAGTAGTATGTAGCCGTGATTTAAAGCGGGCATTTTGGGGGGTATGTGGGTGTGTGTTTGGGGTAAAGATGGACCGCTATGGGTCCGAATGGGTCGTGGAAGGTGTCAAAGTGAAGCTTGTGTGGGTTAGAGTCAGAATGGTGTGTTTTTAAGTGCAAGTCGCGTCAATCTGCGCATGCGCAGTTGGTTGTAGTAAGTAAAGCGGTCATTTTGGGGCAGTACAGGTAGGTATTTGGGGTAGAGATGGACCATCCTTGGTTCAATGCGTCCTGGAAGGTGTCATGTTGTAGCTCTCGGGGTGTAGACTTGAGGGATGTCCACGTCATCTGTGACGTCATCGGTGACGTCATCGGTACGAGTAGTAGCGAAAGTGGACATTTTGGGGCAGTGAAGGAAGGTATTTGGTGTAGAGAGGGACCATCCTTGGTCCGAATGCGTCGTGTGAGGTGTCATTTTGTAGCTCTTGGGGTGTAGACCCCGATTTGAGGGATGTTCACGTCATCTGTGACGTCACTGGTGACGTCATCAGTACGAGTAGTAGCCAAAGTGGACATTTTGGGGCTGTGAAGGAAGGTATTTGGTGTAGAGAGGGACCATCCTTGGTCCGAATGCGTCGTATGAGGTGTCATCTTGTAGCAACGGCCGCCAACGCCAAGCTTAACGCTTCAACGCCCTGGTGAAATAGCTCAGAAGTTCTGATTTTCTGGATATTCCATGGAATTGTCACTAATTCTTCGAAATGCAGTGACGCCCGTCAACGCTCGTAGTTACGCCTTAACGCTCTAACATAACGCCTTGACGCCATGATATAGACCGGAGTGAGAACAACAACAACAACAAGGATGACACATGAGAGAACAACAACAACAAGAAGTTTTTTCATATAGTTTATTTTCCCCAATGTTACATCATACCCACGCTGGGGGAGCCGCGTTGGGTATGTTTACAACTCAAAAAGACTCTTGCCCAATCAAAGGTCACCATTTGCATCTGTCATATTCGTTCCTGTCCGTTAGATGTATTCTTGTCCAATCAGAAGTCGCCATTTCAGAAAGTTCCATCTTCGGCCATGTTCGCTCTGAACCGTTTATTCTAATCATCGCCGGACAGGCCTGGATATTCTTCGGGCAGCATGTCCTGAAACAGTTGTTTGCGCATTCTGATCGCATTTTTCAGGGCCACGGTGGGTGGTAGCCCCATAGCCTCTTCCAAGTGACGCTTGGCCTTCATGATGGACCTGTGCGTGGGGTCGCCTTTCATTTCAAGCGGTAGTAAGGTATACTGTTCATAGATCGCCATGGCTGTTTTCCTGATGCGGGGGCGCATTTGGGTGTACGTCTGTTGTAAATTATCCTCTCCGCCGTCCTCGATCGCTGCGGCGTAAGTATTGATAGCTGCTGTCACAATACGATCCCAGAAGGTAGGTTCTGCCTCACTTTCCACGGACGTATGCTGACTATCTGAGGTCAAGCTCTCCGTATCACTAGATAGACTCTCAGCAATCTCTGTTTCGGTATCAGTCGATACACTCAGCAGTCTCTGTATCAGCAT